>OZ020519.1:28592731-28820913 GCA_963971425.1 Bryoerythrophyllum caledonicum | reverse complement strand
CTGCCAGGCCCGCTGCCGCGCGCAGGCCCGCGGCCTGCCTCAGGGCTGTGGGATCCAATTTTTTTTTCTTACAAAAATTTGACCCCTCCCATGCTCTTTCCTCCATCTCTCCTCTCCCCTCCCGCGCCTTATCCTTCTTGTGTCTACCAAACCCTAGCCGCACACATTTTCTCTTCCTCACACCTCTCAAAACTTACCTCCTCTCTCTCACCTCCCATTCATTCCTCTCCCTCACAACTCTTCTCTCCCCACCCTCCGCCCTCACAAGCCCCTCTCTCACAATCCCACAAGTCTCTCACAACCTCTCCCTCCTCCAAACCCTCTCTCTCACACTCACTCACAGCCACCCTCACAAACTACTACCAGGGGTGTGCGCGCGCACACCCCTCGTAAGACTACCCAAAGGTGCAACATATTGATATCCGTATTGATACCCTGAATTCGAAAACCCTAATTCCAAACCCTAAGTAGATACCTCGGTTGATAATCGGTTGTTGGGCCCAATAATTCATACCCTGGTGGAGATACCCTCGACATTGATACCCCAAGTACCTTTGACCAAAAATGATGTCGAGAATATCTCAACCAAAAATCTTTAGAAATGCTTGTTTTGGTGCAATTTGCAAGGAAAACAAATTGAAGTTTTTTTGGTAGTTTTAACCGTAGGATCTCAAAAATGACTTATTAAGTAATATACTCGCAAAATTTCATAAAGTTTTACCGCACGGATTGAAAGATTATAATGTTTGAAGTAGAGAAAAGGTTCATTTTCATCCCTGCGTTTTATGGATCAGCAGTCTTTGACCTCAATTGGTGTCCAATTTTGGCATTTCAAAGGGTCTCAACAAATTACCATAATGTTCAGCATGATGTTATTTTGCTATATACCAATTTTGAGAGGTAGACAAAGAGTGTAGCATATTCAAAAAAATTGTGCAATGAGTGGAGGTTCAATAATTCTCAATTCACGTTATATTTTTTTGTGAACTTGATATTGTTTTGAATGGGAATCCAAATGGTCAATAAGAAGGTTTACATCACATAATGCCGTCGGAAAAATCAAAAGTGAATCATAAGAAGATCTCAAAGATTTATGTGGAAAGGTAGAAGTTTTTTTGATACCATGGCCGAAAATGTGTGACAATGTGTGAAAATAATTGCCTTGGATTAATATGCTATTTCACCAATTTAGAACTAACAACATGATTAACACAATCGTATTGGATTTAGATCTTGTATAGTGCAACACTTTTGAGAGGTAGACAAGGAGTGTAGCATATTCAAAAAAATTGTGGAATGAGTGGAGGTTCAATAGTTCTCAATTCACGTTATATTTTTTTTGTGAAATTGATATTGTTTTAAATGAGAATCCAAATGGTCAATAAGAAGTTTTACATTGCATAATGCTGTAGGCAAAGTCAAAAGTGAATCATACGAAGTTCTCAAAGTTTTAAGTGGACAGGTAGAAGTTTTTTGGTACTCTCCTCGACAATGTGTGACAATGTGTGAAAATAATTGCCTTGGATTAATATGCTATTTCACCAATTTAGAACTAACAACATGATTAACACAATGGTATTGGATTTAGATCTTGTGTAGTGCAATACTTTTGAGAGGTGAACAAAGAGTGTAGCATATTCAAAAAAAATGTGCAATGAGTGGAGGTTCAAAAATTCTTATTCCATACTAATAGTGACTATCATTTTGTGATGATATACAGGTTTTTTGAGTGTTGCGTTATGGCACCACCAAATATTGATAGAATCTGGGAGAGCCACGGTTGGTGGATCGCGGAAGTGGATGAGTCGAGCCCCTTCTTATGGGTGACGGATTATCCCTTTGAGCTGGGGAAGCGTACATCTGCATTGGGAAAGAGTTTTGGCAAAATCCAGGCAATCACTCTTTGACGTGATGATATGGTATACGTTACTTGCGTAGTGGGTCCAGGTCAATCGGAGGTGAAGACTTCTCTTTCGAAGAAGTTGCTTCTTGCACCTGTCCCTTTGAATCTCCTTCAAAATCCAGGTCAGGTGAAATTCCTCAAATCATTGCAGACGTTTTGGTTGAACATCTCTCTTGCGGTACGTACCGCTAGACACAACAACGTCTTAGCCTGTTTAGCGTTATCACCGGAGATGGTGCTGAAGGCTAAGAAGATTATGGAGGAACATATTAGATATGAAGCATTTCGGGAGAGGGACCCATCACGTGCGACAACTCAAGCCCCACCAGCGGAACCAGAAGAAACAGAAGTTTATCGAATTCTTGCTGAGCCGTTGCAACTGGATTGGCGACCACTGGAGGGGGGGAGAGGAAGTGGAGGCCAACATCCCACCACAACTTCTGAGGTACAGACATTACCGAATCCTCCATTAACGAGTAGACGTCCTATGAAGAGGCCACGACGTGTTGACAGTGATGTAGCTTCTGGTTCAATAGAAGCCCCATCAAGTTTGGATCCAAGTGGGAGGAGGTTTATTGGGAGAAGTGCAAGATCGGGTGGCAGGATTCCTAGGTCGAGGCTCAGGACGTCTGATGGTCATCATAGGGCCCCTACATCTACACCGGGAGATTTAGCTGATTTGTCAGCCATGGCGCCGGAGGAAGAAGATTTTCACAATCTTCCAGACAGTATACCAGAGGATTTTGAAGACAATGCGGAGATACCACAGGATATTCCAACTCCTATGAATTTAAAAGCACCAGTGCCTACAACAGAGGAGATTGCGAAAGGATCAGTGTGGGGGAATTTTGTGTTTAAGGCACACATAGACCGCATTGTCTCTGTAGAGAATCCGGAAACCAACCACCGGGTTTTATCACAGAAGAGGGTCATAGAAGTATTCAACCGCTTACGAGACCCAGAATCCGCGACTCGGGTGAGTAGATTGGTACTTCGACCGATCAGATACATCGTGCATACTACCACCGATGATGGTGTCGTTGAGAAGGAAGAGCTGCCATTTCCGTTGGTAGGTACCGCACGAGAGTTTGAGCGCATGTTCATTGCACACGGGAGTGCTTCTGCACAGGGTGCTATGGGATCCCAGTATTCTTGGCTTCAAGATCATATCATTTGGGAACCGGTGGATGGGCAACACATAGTAGCAGCTTGTAAGTTTGCACAGCAGCAGTGGAGAGATGGTACTATGCCTTTAAACGAGTATCTGGACACGTTTGAGCCGCGGGAGGCCTCTTTTGTGGTGTATGATGATCGTCGCTTTTACATTGAGAAGTCTGCGCGGATCAACGTGGCGAAGTTCCAGAGACATTCATATTCTACCATGGAGGAGGATTTGAGGAAGATCCGTCAGATTTGGGATCTATACGGGAGGCCTGATAGCACACTACGTGCGGACGATGCACGCAGGGCTATTGCTTTGGTGAGTGCGGCAAGTGCAGTGCATAAGTTGCCCAAGGGGGATGGAGTTGTCACGGTGAAGAGGTTGGCCAAAAACATGGAGGATCTGACCAATCATGCATGGAATCCGAGCAATGACTGCTTCGAAGCTATCATTCAAGTATGCAAGGACTACGAAGACGGCATTCTCTATTACAGCAAGGAGGAAGAGGACAAGTGGAAGGACATGGCGAGGAAGAAAGAGCTGGATCCAAATGTGGACATACGACCAACAAGAAAGGAGATGACCCAGAATTGGTTGAGGCCTCTAGGTAGGGTTCCGAATCCATATTATCTTCGGTTGGCAAAATCTGCTGCAGCGAAGCCGGTGAGGGAGGATGGAGTAAGACCTTCTCAAGCATATTACTTCGACGGTGTAAAAGACAAGAATCCACATCCTCGTACGATTGCCGGTGTGGTTGACCGATATCAGAGACGAGAAGTTGTGATGAATTCGATCCGTTGGTTAATGGTGGAGAACAAGGAAAGTACACCTGATTCCATGAAAGAGTTCTTTCGTATCCGTGTAACGAAGTATTTTCCGAGGAGTAGTGCACAACTTGATACCTTTGAGAAGCTTTTGAATGCTGCCACGAAAAAAGCTTGGAGTGCTCCTATGCGAGGGAAGGTGTCTAAACTGGAAGACATAGGCTACCTCATCCCCCCTTCCATCAGGTTTCATTATGGTGACATTGTAGCAGGGGGGCGTGGAAACATTGGACTGTCCGTGGATGTGGGAGAATTGACTACTACTAATTGGGAATGGCAGATGGAAGTCAAGAGGCCAGGGCAGAGCGACACAGAGAATCTTCTTCCGGTCTGGTGTAGAAGAGGATTATTCCGCACCGACTACATAGAGTTGGGAAAACCATGTTTGTGGGTGATTGATTGTCGACGTGGCGGTGGGAGGCATGGAGATGGTCATTGGGGAGACGCCCAATTATCCGCAGCTTTTGCACAGCTGACATTATGGATGGCAAATATTGAACGATGGAACGTCATCTTCTTGTAACCAGCGGCTGTGTATGCCAATGAGGAGTTTTTCACGAAGGTGAAGCTTCCAGAGGGATGTACTACGCGACGTTGTCCTGATGGAAATTCTTCCATCATGTACATACAAGTATTAGTCTTTATATGTGTGGATTTTAATAAGTAAGGAATTGGGGTAAAAGGGGTTGGTCGTGGTAAGAACCACGGTTTGAGGATTTGGGCAGGTGTTAGCATTTAGGTGCTGCACCGTTCTTGTCACTGCTCAGGGGGGTAGGTAGCGGGTTGATTGGTATTTTTCCTGCCTCACTAGCGAGCCAAGTCGTGGGCCGCCGAACCACTCGACGGGCTCGATTGGGTTCGAACCCGGACCGGCGGCAGCCACTAACCACGACATTTCCAGCCAACCAAGTCCACGACTTGGCGATCAGGTTGTGCGAATCAATACCTTTATACGTCCGTACCATCAGCTATCTTACGATAAGTTTTATTTTTTATTTTTATTTAGTTATTTTTTTTATTTTACTTATCTTGTTGGTTGGAAGGTCTAAGTTTTTAGTCTTCCAATAAATAAAAGACTAGGGGATTTTATGTGGTTGAAAGTGGAAAGGATAAGAAAGTAATGAAGTACCTTGTGAGGTACTTTGGGTAGGGTGACATGGGCTGGAGTGCCCACGTCCACTTGAGGTGGAAAAGTTGGAAAAGAGATTCCTTAGAGTGTGTATGTGTGTGTGTGGGCGGGAGAGAGAGGAAGGGTTTGGAGCAGAACTTTGACTGTATGTAGCTCGGCGAATTTTGATCGCATGGAATTGAAAATTTGAGGGTTTGTTCTTTGTCTTCAGAGATTTCTATACTCGTTTCAAAAATTGAATTCGGAGTTATGTAGCAAAAGTTACGAAGGTTTGTTTTTCTGTGAAAACCCGAGGCCATCCATTGAGAGGCAGAGGTTTGACAAGCTATAACTTTTGCTGTAGTTCTTAGTTTTCTTTGAGATTTGGAGGGTGTATGCGTCTCTATCTTAGCTTTCTAGAAAGATATTACAATTGAAATTCAGAGTTGTGAGCAAGAAGTTATAGAGATCTGAATGAATAGGGGTAGGCAGAACTTTGATTGTCCATAACTTTCGGACAGTAGTTTAGATTGACTTGAAATTTGGAGGAGTGTTAGTTGTCTGAATTAGCTTTCCAGAGAGCTATTACACTTAGTATTTGAAGTTTTGAGTCATCTGTGTCACTTGTTTGAAGGTTACAGCCTTGGTGAAACTTTTCCATTGTGTTTTTGAACACTTCTTTTGAGTTTCTTAGTGTTTTTGAACACTTGAAGACTTTGGAGTTGAAGGATGGAGGAATTGAAGACTTGAGGATTGACTTGAAGAGAAGAGAAGATGGAGACAAGTGTGTTGTGGCTTGTGGTTCGATTTCTTTTTTTGTGATTCCAAGCCAGTTTTTGAGGCTAGTTGTATTTCAATTCTGTTCTTGTAAACTCTGTTGCGGCGAAGTGGGGTTAATTGCCCACACGGTCGTGTTTATGTCGTTCCCACCGGTGAGGCACGTTTGCTGGTCACCGTGGGTTTGAATTTTAGGAGCCAATCTTTCGGACGGTTTCAGCTTGTGGTCTGGCCGTCCCGTTTTACCCGTCCGAGGCCGTGGTTTCTTATCGCCCACCTTTACCCTAAACCCTTTAGAGCCACCACAGGATAGGCCAACGGGGAGGAGTTTGAAGACTGAAGACTAGAAACCGAAGACCTGAAGATTTGAAGATACGATTGGTTTCCCGAGCAAACAATCTCCAGTCGCAGCCAGATTCCCTGCGAATTCTCAAGGCACTCCCCTCTCTACACGCTATTTGGTGCTTCCACTGAGAGAGCTTTGAGGCGACTGGTGTGATTTTGCTATGGGAGACTCTGAAGGAGCTGCTGGTGGTGGTGGGAGACGCACCGGTGGAGTTCAATTTCCCATGGAGGATATTGTAGGGGCATTGGCCCTGTTTATGGAACAACATAGAGCGAACCAAGGTGGTCAAGGTGCCACGAAGGCTCTGAAGGCTGTTGTTTCCAAGATTGGAAGGTTCAACGGCAAGAATATCTCCAAGTTCTTGCGAACCTATGTTTGCGAGATGGAGGTGCATTAAGTTGAAGACAATCAAATGATGTGGACTTTTAACATGGCGGTTGTACCTGAGATTCGTGACTAGGTGCAAGAGATTCGCGAGTTGGTCACCTCGTGGGCGGAGTTTGCTGAACGATTGCGGGATGAGTATTTCGATGCAGATTTAGAGAGAATGACAAAGAGATCTTTTCTTGAGTGGGTGGAGCAACGGCCAGGGAACTCTATGGGTCCCAACGAGCTCTTGAGAGACTTCGAGAAGAAGTTTATCCAATTACCTTTGGCAGAGAGGCGCCTTCTTGAGTCCAGGAAGGCAGAGCTTTTTCTCCAAGCAACAGATGTTGCATTGGAGGACAAACTTCTACTCCTAGGAGACCGGACCACAGAAGGTGGCTTTACCAATGACTGGAGGAGGGTTGAAGAGACCGTGATTCTTTTGGCCAAACAACAACGCGTGAGGTCAAGAGGAGTCGAAGGGAGATTTGATGCTGAGCCTATTCATAAACCAAAGTCTTTGAAGGTGTCTTTTGCTCCAACACCATCGATAAACCCGGGATCTACCTCGAAGACCACCAAGACCACTGAAGGAAATGCTCTCGAAGAACTTATTAAGGGTTTTCGAGAGTTGAGGGTGGAATTTACTGAGTTGAAGAAGGCTAGAGGAGCTTCTTCTTCCCAACCATCCGAAGGTGCGAGAAAATATTCAAGGAGGTGTGTTTGGTGTGATGAGGAGACTGAACACAATCTCAGAAGCTGTGAATCGTATGAAGAAGCACTCAAGAATGTTCATGTCTACTACAAAGATGGGAAGATTCACGATGCCTCAACAAACTCTCCATTGGGGACCAATTTTGGAAGAGGAGAAATGAGGAAGCTCATGGAAGAGAAGATGGCAAGATCCAGCTACGTACAAGTGCATGAAGCTGATACTTACCACATTCAAGTCGAGCACCATTCAGATAAAGTTTTATCTGTTCAAACTCAAATATTAATGAAGAGAGGAGCTCAAGCCATCAGAAATACAACTGGATGGGAAGATCTAGTTGATGCAAATAGCATCAGGGCATTTATGTATGAAGAAAAGGACAATGATGAGCTCCGCGAGGCCTCTGTTGAAGAAAAACGTGTAAGACTTGATGTTGATGATGGTGTTGAGCCAGAAGCAAAGAGAAGATCTCCAGTGCAGAATGAGCCTGCAAAGGAGATGAGAAAGAGGGTTCCTACACGTTCAAAGCCGACGGACCCTAATACTGTACGCCCTAGTGATGCACCGTTACCAAAGGAATGGTGGGAGAAGAATAAAGAGAAAGAGAAGGATGGACCAAGCAGACAATCCAATGATAGCAAAGAGGAGAAGAGAAAGGAGACTCTACCAAGGTCAAGGGAAAAATGCCTGCTTACAAGCTCCAGTCAGACATTGAGACCTCTATTGACCTGAAAGGGGTATTGGAGGAAAGGATCTTGGATGCCAAGATCGAATTTACATTGAGAGAAGCACTTGGCATAGCCAAGAAAGATTTCCATGAGTTAATCATTGACATTATCAAGAGGAAGAGACAGATGACAGCTGAGGCTGTGATGGTCAGAGCTTTAGATACTCACATGACTGAAGATGAAGAGACAGAGATTGGCGAGGTATTTGCTATGATGGGTGAGCCAATAGCTCAAGAAGAAGAAGTTTCACAAGAGGTCGCACGAACCTTTCAATTCTCTTATGATCTTCCCAACATGAAAGAAAATGAAGAAAAGATTGAGTTCGATCTATCATTTTGGGCTAGGGCCACCACTGAAACGAAGATAAAACTCGGAGGGATCGATGACCATGTTTTAGCCCTTGTTGATCATGGTTCAGAGATTAACATAATATCTCGAAATGTCTATGAGAAGGGCAAATGGCCAATCGACACGGACCATGGCTGGGTCATGAGAGCAGCTAATAGTGGACGGACTCGGTTGCATGGTGCTTGCCCTGCAGTACTTACGAAGATTGGAGATGTAGAGGTTGAACAAAGTTTCTTTGTTCAAAATATTAGCGCCTATCCGATAATTCTGGGTCAACCATTTATCACCGCTTCACGAATGGAGACCAAAGTGTTGGATGACGGGTCTCATTATGCCCGTATCCGAAGTGTTGATGGAATGAGGTCAGTGCAGTTCTTAACGGTGAGGCCTGACAATGAGAGGCATCGACTTCAACTCAGAGAAATCCCTCTACCAACTTCTTCGAACTTCTCGGATTTCTAGAGGGCACACGTGGGATGTGGAGATCCACGGGTGCTAAGGGAACTAAGACTGGTAGATTCCCCAATGTACATACTAGTGTTAAGTGTGGATTTTTAAGTGTGACGAAGTGTGGCTTTGAAAGATTTACGGGTGTCAAAGACTTGGACCCTGTATGTAGAAAGCTTGTGAAAAAGATGGAGAAAAATCTTAAAAAGATGAAGGTTGTAGAGGGAGATGAAAGCATTTCTGGTATTTACGAAGAAAATGGAATGCCAGATGATATCTTGCAGACTTTGCAAGATCTAGAGGCAGATAAGGATGAAGAGAAGACTCATTGCATTGTCAATGTCCATACAAGTTCAATGTATCATGAGATTTCAATAGCAATGACAAGGCTGTGTGACTTGAAAATTGATGGACAAAGGCCGGATGCTGCAGTTTATACAAAATATAAAACTGTGGCCAAGAAAGTGAAGCCAGTGGCTACTCAGCTACCATCTGATACTGATGATCATATCAAACAAGCCGAGAAAGAGCCAAGTTTGAGAGAAACAAGAAGGATTGGACACAAGTTCAGCAAAGAGACTTTGACAAACTTGAAGATTGGAGGAGATAATTTCTTGACTGAGCCGGAGAAGAAGAAATTTCAGGACATGCTTTCTATGCATGGAAAAGCCTTTGCTTCTTCGCCAGATGAGATTGGGTGCGTTCAACCAAGTGTTGTGGCACCAATGATTATTTTTACAGTGCCACAAATACCATGGGATTTGAAGCCGATTCCAGTTCCTCGAGCTCTGCTTCCAAAGCTTGTGGAGTTGCTTAAGGAAAAGACACGCATGGGCATACTTGAGCCTTCGATGGCTCCATATTCCAACCGATGGTTTACAGTACCAAAGAAATCGGGAGCATTGAGGTTCATTCAAGATATGCAGCCAGCAAACGGAGTGACAATCAGAAACAAAGGCTCAGGGCCTATTGTTGATGAAGTAGCTGAAGCATTTGCGGGGCATGCAATTTATTCCATTGGAGATCTATACTCTGGTTATGATCAATTTCAATTAGCTGCTGAGAGTAGAGATTTAACAACCATGAAAACTCCACTTGGATTAGTACGCATGTGTACATTGCCTCAAGGTGCTACCAACTCGGTGGCACATATGCAGAGCGCCATGAATCAAATCCTAAGAGACTTTGTGCCTCAGAAAACTATACCTTTTGTGGATGACATTCCCATGAAGGGGTGTGAGGAGAAATATAAAGACCTAACCATCCAAGATGATGGTTGCAGAGCCTTTGTGAGTAATCATATTGAAGATGTGGCCAAAATCTTGAGCAAATTGGAGGAGGTCAATTTGACTCTCTCGATTGAGAAGTCCAAGTTTGGGGTTGATGAGATTTTGGTGGTTGGACACTTGTGTGGTTCTTATGGAAGAAAACCTAACCCTGAGAAGGTGGATGCTATTGGAAGAATGAAGGCCTGTAGCAATGTCACTGAAGTAAGGAGGTTTTTAGGAGCCTGTGTCTTCTACCAAATTTGGATCCCTCATTTTGCTCATATATCAGAACCTCTTTACAAGCTATTGCGCAAGAGGAACAAATTTGTTTGGCAATGTGAGCAAGATCAAGCTATGATAGAGCTGAAGAGAATCCTGGAGTCACCATCGGTTCTTAAACAAGTGAGTTATACTTGTGGAAGACCGGTGATTGTAACTGTTGATACGAGTCCAATTGCAATTCGATGGGCTGTTGGACAAGATGATGAAGAAGGGAAGAGATTTGCTATCCGATTTGGAGCAAGGATCTTGACAGAGCGACAGAGGGCTTATCCACAAGTTAAAAGAGAACTCTGGGGCGCCCTAACAGCTCTAAAGGCGGACAGAAACTACTTGATTGGTGCGGAAGTAGTTTTAGAAACTGACTACTTGCCTTTGCTGGGGATGATAGCAAATTGTTCTTCACCAGACATTGCAATGTTGCGTTGGATAGCCTACATCAAGTCTTTGAATCTTGTTCTAGTTCACATTGAAGGCAAAAAGAATTCAGTTGCCGATATGTTGTCTAGAGCAAGGTATTTCAAAGAAGATGAGATGATGGCTCACGAACATGGTGAAGAATTGTTACACGGAGCCTATGTGATGAACATAGATGGTGAAAGTTCGTCCAATAGAGCATTACCTTTCAAGGATGAACTGTACGAAGGAAAACTGAGAGATATTGGGCTTTACTTGAAAACAATGGAGCGGCGAGGAAGTTGGACGGATAAGGCATTCAAACACATCAGACATCTATTTTATGGATATCTGTTGAAAGATGAATTTCTATGGAAGAGGGCAAAAAGAGCTGGTGAAGTGCTATTAAGAGTGGTGGGAGACTCTTTAACCAAGACCCAAATTTTACAAGAGTTTCATGATACACTTTGGGCCGGTCACAGAGGCATTTGGGCCACCTACACGAAGGTCAAGGAGCGGTATTGGTGGAAAGGGCTATACAAAGATGTTGAGGAGTTTGTAGCCTCTTGTGTAGTGTGCCAGTTACAATCGAAGGTACGGCACAGAGATGAACTGCATCCCACTTATCCTATTGCAATCCATTTTCAATGGATGATCGATTTGGTTGCCATGCCAAATGCAATGTGGGGGATGAAGTACCTTGTTTTGGCCCGAGAAGAGCTCTCAAACTTTGTTGAAAGAAGAGCTTTGAGGACCAAGACAACAGAAAATGTATGCCGATTTATACTTGAAGACATTTTTAGTCGGTATGGAAGCATTGGCCGGATGAGAGCTAACAGAGGAGAATTGAACGCCACTGAAGCCAAAGAATTCTTCAAGCGATATGGTGTGCAGTTGAATCTGACAACAGCTTACAACCCTGAGGCTAATGGCAAGATTGAGAGGGGACATCCTCCAATCATTCATGCTTTAGTCAAGGCTTGCAGAGGAAAGCCTAGCTTGTGGCCAAAACTGCTACCATTTGCTCTATGGGCTGATAGAACGACACATAGTACGGTTACCGGTTATATGCCTGTAGAACTTATGTATGGGCAGAAACCTATCATGCCGGTGGAGAAAGATATTCCCACATGGGTATTTCTTTCATGGGAAGATGGCATCAGTAGGGAAAGACTGCTAGAGCTTCGTATTCAACAGTTGGCAAGATTGCCTGAGAATCTTGAGATAGCTTTGGAGAAGATGAAAGCTGCTAGATTGGGCAACAAGGAACGCTTTGACAAAACACATCGATTGAGGGGAAAGAAGATCAGAGAGGGTGATTGGGTCCTTGTATTTGATAGTACATTGGAGCATCAACACAGCACGGTACGGAAATTTGCAAAGAGATGGATTGGACCCTATGTAGTGATTAAAGTGCACCTCAATGGCACTTATTCACTTCGAGAGTTAGATGGAGTTTCTCTTCGTGTACCAGTGGCTGGAAAACGCATGAAAGTCTTTCGAAGGAGAGACAGGTTTCATCTTCAAGGCTTAGAGGACATTCTCGATCCACGACAATTTGAGGACAGTAACCAAGCTGAAGATGAAGATGAAGATTTAGAAGATGCAGTTCAAGACAACCAAGATAGTGAGGATGACTAAGCCTGACACATACCAGAGGATGTGCAGGTTTAGAAAGGGTGAATGTCCTGATGGAAATTCTTCCATCATGTACATACAAGTATTAGTCTTTATATGTGTGGATTTTAATAAGTAAGGAATTGGGGTAAAAGGGGTTGGTCGTGGTAAGAACCACGGTTTGAGGATTTGGGCAGGTGTTAGCATTTAGGTGCTGCACCGTTCTTGTCACTGCTCAGGGGGGTAGGTAGCGGGTTGATTGGTATTTTTCCTGCCTCACTAGCGAGCCAAGTCGTGGGCCGCCGAACCACTCGACGGGCTCGATTGGGTTCGAACCCGGACCGGCGGCAGCCACTAACCACGACATTTCCAGCCAACCAAGTCCACGACTTGGCGATCAGGTTGTGCGAATCAATACCTTTATACGTCCGTACCATCAGCTATCTTACGATAAGTTTTATTTTTTATTTTTATTTAGTTATTTTTTTTATTTTACTTATCTTGTTGGTTGGAAGGTCTAAGTTTTTAGTCTTCCAATAAATAAAAGACTAGGGGATTTTATGTGGTTGAAAGTGGAAAGGATAAGAAAGTAATGAAGTACCTTGTGAGGTACTTTGGGTAGGGTGACATGGGCTGGAGTGCCCACGTCCACTTGAGGTGGAAAAGTTGGAAAAGAGATTCCTTAGAGTGTGTATGTGTGTGTGTGGGCGGGAGAGAGAGGAAGGGTTTGGAGCAGAACTTTGACTGTATGTAGCTCGGCGAATTTTGATCGCATGGAATTGAAAATTTGAGGGTTTGTTCTTTGTCTTCAGAGATTTCTATACTCGTTTCAAAAATTGAATTCGGAGTTATGTAGCAAAAGTTACGAAGGTTTGTTTTTCTGTGAAAACCCGAGGCCATCCATTGAGAGGCAGAGGTTTGACAAGCTATAACTTTTGCTGTAGTTCTTAGTTTTCTTTGAGATTTGGAGGGTGTATGCGTCTCTATCTTAGCTTTCTAGAAAGATATCACAATTGAAATTCAGAGTTGTGAGCAAGAAGTTATAGAGATCTGAATGAATAGGGGTAGGCAGAACTTTGATTGTCCATAACTTTCGGACAGTAGTTTAGATTGACTTGAAATTTGGAGGAGTGTTAGTTGTCTGAATTAGCTTTCCAGAGAGCTATTACACTTAGTATTTGAAGTTTTGAGTCATCTGTGTCACTTGTTTGAAGGTTACAGCCTTGGTGAAACTTTTCCATTGTGTTTTTGAACACTTCTTTTGAGTTTCTTAGTGTTTTTGAACACTTGAAGACTTTGGAGTTGAAGGATGGAGGAATTGAAGACTTGAGGATTGACTTGAAGAGAAGAGAAGATGGAGACAAGTGTGTTGTGGCTTGTGGTTCGATTTCTTTTTTTGTGATTCCAAGCCAGTTTTTGAGGCTAGTTGTATTTCAATTCTGTTCTTGTAAACTCTGTTGCGGCGAAGTGGGGTTAATTGCCCACACGGTCGTGTTTATGTCGTTCCCACCGGTGAGGCACGTTTGCTGGTCACCGTGGGTTTGAATTTTAGGAGCCAATCTTTCGGACGGTTTCAGCTTGTGGTCTGGCCGTCCCGTTTTACCCGTCCGAGGCCGTGGTTTCTTATCACCCACCTTTACCCTAAACCCTTTAGAGCCACCACAGGATAGGCCAACGGGGAGGAGTTTGAAGACTGAAGACTAGAAACCGAAGACCTGAAGATTTGAAGATACGATTGGTTTCCCGAGCAAACAATCTCCAGTCGTAGTCAGATTCCCGGCGAATTCTCAAGGCGCTCCCCTTTCTACACGACAACGTGGATGTTGGGCCTTTGATCCCAACTCGGTTAATCGCTATGCTCTTGATTTTATAGAGAATGGGCGTCTGCAGCAAGTAGTACAACCGATTGGCGATGTTGTGATTTGTATGCAGCACCCTGTGGGTACATCTCCTGGCCCGAACTATATTTCTGGAGACGTTCCACTTCCACTTGTATTCTTGGATCACTGGAGTGAGGCACGCCAACCCTCTGAAATTGATTCACTTGAGAGATCTCCATCAGAGCTCGCAAGACTAGTGGGCTCATACTTGCCCCGTGGTTGGGGTTTAGTGGCGTGTAACATATCTACGGCCATTCCCACGATCCTTGAAGGAGATTTCCAGGGATCTGAGGTTTTCATCATTGACGATTGTACAGACAGAGTTTCATTCCTGTACAATGAGTTGTCCGACAATTTCCAAGGACAACTGTTGGTCAGGACTGGTGGAACAAGTACTGGTTGCAACACCATACCTGAGACCGAAGATGCGGTTGGTGGAGTGAGGAATGAAGAGGACAATGAGGATGGAGGTGGTTTACATGAGAGATTACCACGTTCAGGTACCACTGAAGATTTCTCATCTGGCAGTGATTCAGACGCCGATGAGGATGGAGAGAGAATTCCATCAACGCAGCGGACGGTAGGAGATACTTCAGGGGCGACGTCTGCAACATCTACAGAGAGGATGCAAGATACAGGTGTAGTAGATGTTAGTTTGGCGGCAGGGGCAGGACGGGGGCGTACATTTGATGGTCCTAGGTTGGAGATGGAGGAAGAAGGATTGGATTCATGTGAATTTTTTACGGTGCAGAGGAGGATTCGACAGCCTTCGATGCCTTCTCAATCAGAGCCTGTATCGGAGACACAAGAGACGTTCGGAGGTACTCAGAGTGATACCGGACCAGGTTTGCCTCCCGTTCCAAGATCTAGCGTATGCGAGGACATCATTGCATTTCAGGGGGCCTTCTCATCAGAGCGAGAGATGTCCTTCAATGCAAAGGATGGCTTTTTCTATAATGATGACAGGGTAAGGCATACGCGGGAGGGTGTTCCTGGCAATTACCGATTTGTTGAGTGTGCGTCCATTGGCATCGAAGATGTGGGAGATCGTCCAGTGGAGGATCATGAACTATCCGCTATGGTAGGTAGCGCCATTGGACACGTGGAGGGAGTCGTTCCGCCAGCAGATGAGTTGTGAGCCGTGGAGCTATATACTATAGTAGAGCATGCACGTAGTTTAGGTGGCAAGTACGTTAGTATTATGCAGTTTGAGATGTGTCTATCGTTCGGTTGGTGGTATATATTTATATATTGGGTGGTCCACATGATATGTTTGATTTTAGAATTCCTCAGCAATAGTGTGGAATTGCTTGATTATGTATGTTTTTGCATTATAAAATACAGTGAGGTACTTTACACTGTCTTAGGAATTTGCACATATATTTTTGTATCTCTTACACATTGTGTCTGTAGTGCAGTACTCTAAAATCCTATAATAACTCATAACACATTTATAATCTCTTTGGGCACATGATCATAATTTTGTAGCATGATTTGCAAACTAGAGTAGAAATCATATATTTTCTAAAAAAAGTTAGCGAATGGAAAAAATATATTACTGATATGAACATAAAGATGCCAATGTATGATACGACAAACACCAAAAAAATTTGACAAAAAACATACTAAAATTTTGCCAAATTTTGATTTAAAAAAAAGTTATGGGCAAATAACTTGCGGCTTTCTACCACCAACCAGTGCACTTGGCTAAGTGCATAATTGCTTAATTGCGTGTTTTAGAAGTTCATTTGTTGACTTTGAAATTGCATGATCAACGAAGGTACTATATGCCCACAATTAGACAAATTGGGCACAATTATGGTCGGCAATGGCCATGATGTGAGCATGTCAGATAAGAAAAATGTTGTCAAGAGGGTGGGTGGGCCAATTCAACAGATACCAATTTTACATTTTGCATATTCACCACTACATTACTTACTTCTCTTTGCACACGGGCATCAAGGTTGGTCTCAAAACATCCTATTTAGAGATTTTAAGACAAAGGATTTGTTTTTGCAAAAGTAAATCCAAATGTTGTTAGAAGCAAGGACATGGGCAGATTGAGGACAGTGAAAAATGCACTTTTGTACGTACATGCTTCAGTGGCATGATTGCAACAATTACATATTCCATGTTGGCTCTTTGCCGCAGCAGTACATGGTGGATGCATGAGTGTGCGTTGAACATAACTGCTTAAATTTTTTCAGTGTTAATCATGGGCATTGCAAATCAAACTTTATAGCGGAATGATGAACGCTCTAGATGTACGTGACCATCTTGTTGCACAAATTGGTCGGAGGCTGACCTTATCATCGTCTATTTTTGGAGGCCCGCGTCAAATGAATGAATTGTATTAAGACACCATGACCATTGTGTGCACATTTGGACAACGAGACCTTTTCGTGACGATTTTTTGTAATAAAAAATAGCCTTTTATCACAATAGAACCGAAACCTTGGCAGATGACACAAGATCGATTGAATTTAGCTGTGCATGTTTTCAACTTAAACTTCAAAGATTTCATAGCTAATTTCAAAGATTGTAGAGTGTCTTGCAAAGTGTTGGGATACAATTTGGTGATTGAATCTCAAAAAAAGGGCCTTTTGCACACACACTTCTTTGTTGGTTTTGGACAAATAGTTAAAACTGAGGTCTACAGATGAGATTAACTCAGGAGTTAGTGTCGAACTTCCAAATTTGGTCACTTACCCCAATGTGTACAAGACAATGAAACATTGCTTGGTGCTTGAGCCTTGCAGAACGCAAGAGCCAAACTTTCCTTGCATGGAGGACGACAAATGTACCGCAGCAATACCCTTGCAACTTTGCGGATAAAACATGCGTCGATAGAAAAGACTATCTTGTATATAGAATGAGAGATGACGGACGCTCCTTTGTTGACATCAAAGGACAACAAATTGAAAACCGTTGGATCGTACTACACAACTTATATTTGATGTCAAAGTATATTGCGCATATTAGTGTTGAGGTAAGTTTTCTATACCGTGATTGCATTCTTGTTTCAAAGTCAGTCTAAAAGTTCATTATTCATTTTTTCTTCCTGGTGTGTCTGTCAATCACCATTATGACTCACATTTTCAAATACATGCATGAAGGTCACAATTGCGCAACTGTGGAGTCTGGATCTGGGAAACAATGACGAAAACCTGGAAAACAATGACGAAATTAAGTAGTACATCAATGCTCACTACATCTCTGCGCCTAAGGAAGCCTAGAGCCTACTTGGGTTGTCACAGAGGCAGGGACAATGGGTTGGCACACTAGTGTAAATCTAAGAAATTGAAAATGGTTGAGAGTGGGCATTTTTGCTTCAAAGACCAGCGGATGCAGGATATAAAAAATCTACGAACTCAGGAGATTTTGTGGACTGACATGTACTATATGGGTACATTTGGCATTCGTCCGGTTGCTAGCTGAGGTGGACCTCAACTTGCTAAGGCAGTGCATTGAGAGGCCGAGTTTCGCAACCAACGAGACAGAGACGAAGAATTAGGGTTTGAAGCTCGTGGAGGGAGGGAGCGATTGAGGCAGGAGCGATGGCGTCGAGGATGGGGTTGGTGCGGCGCGTGCTGCAGATGCAGAGAGTGCGCGGGGGTGGGGGCGGGGGCGGCAGCTGGTTCGCGCCGGGCACGCAGGAGGGGCCCAACGGCATCCTGTTCAACGAGACGCCTCTGGCGCCGGGGCAGCGCCGCAAGTGGGAGGACTGGGAGGCGCCCTACTACCTCACCGGCGTGCTCGCCACGCTCATGCTCACCGTTGGCCTCACGGCCAAGCCCGACACGCGCATCGAGACCTGGGCGCACAAGCAGGCGCTCGAGCGCCTCGCCGCCGAGGAGGAAGCCGAGGCAAGTTAGGGTCTCAAAAAATAGGATAAATCACCTCTGTAATTCTCTGTCTATGAGTTGGATGCGGAGAATCCATGGTTTGTGAATACATATTCGACGATTGTGTTTTTCTTTTTATTAGGGTTTTCCTTTCCGCACCGCCTGTGATGCTTTCTCTCACGCGGATTAATTCCTCACATTTTCATAACGAATGTGCCTAGTTGCGAGGTCTAAAGCCTTGTACCGAAGGTGCTATTACGACCAGGACATGGGCATTGTGTTATGGTTTACATGACTTTTGGTTTGAGTAGATACACATTCGATGATTGGGTTTTCCTTTTGATTAGGGTTTCCGCACCGTCTGTGATGGTTCATCTCTCACTGATTGCTTCCTCACGTTTCCTCATGGAATGTGCCTAGTTGCGAGGCTGGAACCCTGCGTTTAAGGTGTTACATGTGTGAATGTCGCATTGGGTTATGAATTTCTGGTTTTAGTGGCCTTTGAAGAGGGGGATGATGTTATAAGAACAGTAGAATATCGGTTTTGCCAGGCTTATGTCTGCTTGTCATCTAGAAAGTGGAATCCGCTACTGAGCGTTGTTTGTGAGCTGTGAGAACACTTGGGGAAAGCAGGAGAGGAGGTCTTCACCTTGTTCTTGAGAGGGTGTATTAATACGCCTGATAGTGTAGGGCATGATCCTCTCTCATGCAGAGGTTCACTTGTTTTTGCTACAGTAGCTGTATGTTGAAAATCGAGCAGGTTTCCTTTGGAATTGAGGTTATATGTGCCTGAGCAGAAGTTGAATTTTACCGTAGACCAGATCCATTCATGCTTGCAGTATGATCATGAGCAGCGAAAAGTTTTTCGAATGCTCGCCTTCGCGCACATCCTTGTTGGCATTTCCTAAAATTATTGGAATAGACACTTTCATAGACACGGTGACAGTAGGTGAGTTGAGTTTCTGGTGGTGCGCGGATCACATGTATCCACATGGTGTGAACTAGTCTCTTCAAGCCATTAAGTCAATCTCTACGGACAACTCTTCACTGCTGCCGCCGCCTAATCCCAATCTCCTTCCCCATCCAACCTTTAAAAACCGTTCAGTTGTATCTTGGTTTCTAGATTAGAAAAACTTTAACAGTTCTCGTTCGGAACAAAAGAGTGAGGTCCCGGCGAGATTTGAACTCGCGTTACTGGATTCAGAGTCCAATGTCCTGACCGCTAGACTACGGGACCTATGGCGCCGTCGAGAGTTGCCCACAAGGAAGTTGACAGAAATGTCGCTAAATTTACTATTGGTTTATAGTATTGTCAAAGAAACACGACACAGAATGTGATGGTTTGATTATGGAGAGCCTCGATTGATCTCAAGGTCCATTGAAATTTGAACAATGTTTTTGTTTGATGCTGATACGGGGTGTGATCAAATGAAAAGATGTCTGGAGCTTTGGAAAAAACGTTTGTACAGGTTTAAAAATGCAAAATGAGAAAATACGTTTGCATGTCATACACTTGCTGGCTCAGAATTTAGTGTTTGTTGTTTTGGTTTGAAATGTGCCAATTAACAATTGAGATTGATAAACTATCAACAATGAACTTTGATGAAATATTATTTTCAATTCAAGAATTCTCCTAGGTTTGAAAGATTGATAATCGAACATCAGATCTTTACCAAATATCTAGGAGTTTATGCATAATCAGATCTTTACCAAATATCTAGAGTGACCTTTAAAATACACACATAAATTATGACTGGAGCACATATTTCGAAATGGAAAAGTTTCATCAACTCACCTAGGATCTATAGTTGATTATATTCTCTCAACAAATCATAAGACAAAGTGTAGCATCTGGGTTGAGAAAGTGGATGAGCTTCCAAACAAAATCTACTGCTTGAAGAGAAATCAGTGCCAAAACTTGTGTCACGAAACTGATCACAACCGACACTGTTCACAACAAAAAGATCACAGTTATTCAAAACTTGTCTCGAATCGCAAATTGCTACTGGGACTTAGTCATGTCTTGAACCACGGCTGGCAGCGAATTATTCAGTTAAACAATCCCAACACAAGGGCATGCACAATGAATAAACGGTTTCAGGGTGCGCTTTGAACACAGTCATACAACACAAAATGGTCCTCAGCTCCTGCTCGATTTGTTCAAGCTTGAAGGTGTTTGGTGCAAGCGATTCATTTGTAGAATACATGAATCCATGAATTTTGTTTCCAGAGGTTTGTGTTTTGTTTACGTCGCATCCATCGGTGACGGAGTCAAGTAGATCAAGTGACTCGGTGAGTTTTGCAGGGTTTTGCCTTCACCGACAGGTACGACCGAAGGTTGATTTCTAGATGTATAGAAAACATCTGATAAATTAATGCTTAAAATTGTGATTTAGTTTGAAAATATATAATGTGAGAGCTTACATGTTTTTCTTGTGTTCGTGATGTTAATCAGATTGTATCGTCGATGTTTGAGGAGGTGTCACGTGAAGAAAGGAGCTGTAGTATTAGCAAAGATGGACCACTGTATCTCAGATAATACGGCGTGGGTGGGGTGGGGAAAACCACTTTGTGTGAGGCCATGTGCAGTTATTTTCAAAAAGAATTTGGTGGTAGGGTAATATGTCATGTTGAGCTGCAAATGGATAGTCTAAGACAACTTGAAAGGGTGAAACGTGCAATTCAGCAGTTGGCTGGTTTCGACAACGAGGTTTTGGCAAGGTTGTCTACGTAGGCGGACAAGGGCCCAAAGACAGCGGACGGACGGACAGTCGGACAGACAGAAAGGATGGACAACACTTTTTGGCGGACAGTTGTGTGGTAAAAAAACTTACAAACCCTAAATTAAATTTACAACTTATCCCCTAGTAAAACACGTGTGTCGACACGTCAGACCGCTTTCCATGTCACATCATAGGGCGGGGCGCACACCTCTGGGCCGCACGCGTAGCATTTGGGCCGGGCGCGTACCTAAAGGGGCCGGGCGCATACGTACAAAGGTTGGGCGTGTACAATTTTTTTTTGGTACGCGCCCAGTCCTTGTAAGCATATGCCCGACCTTTTGGATCGGGCGCGTACTAACAAGGGCTGAGCGCATACGCCCAAAGAAAATAAAATAAAAATTATTTACTTCAAACTTGTACGCGTCCAACCGTTGTAAGCATGCGCCTGACCTTTGGATCGGGCGCGTACTTACAAGGGCTAGGCGTGTACAAACAAGGGCTGGACGTGTATGCCCATGAATATTTTTTTAATTTATTTGTTTATTTATTTGTACGCGCCTAGCCTTTATAAGCATGCGCCTGACCTTTTGGATTGGGCTCGTACGTACAAGGGTTGGGCGCATACGCCCAAAAACAAAAAAAAAAAACTTTTTTTTTGGGCGTATGCGCCTCTTGTAGGTACGCGCCAAACCCCTTGAGGTACGCACCCGACCCTTTTAGCAACGTGCCTGACCCTTTTATGTATGCGCCCTACCCCTTCAAGTACGCGCCCAATCCTTTTAAGTTTGCACCCGACCTTTTTGAATATGCTCCCTCCCTCTTTAAGTACCCGCGGAACCTCTTTAGATACGCGCCCAACCCTTGTAAGCATGCGCCTAACCTTTTGGATTAGGCGCGTACGTACAAGGGTTGGGCACATGCAATTTTTTTTGTTCTTGGGACACGCTCAACCCTTGTAAGCATGCGCCTAACCTTTTAGATCGCGCGCGTACGTACTAGGGTTGTTCTGGAGTCCGTCCGTCCGGTAGTGTCTGTCCGTCCGATAAAGGTTGTTGTCCGTCCGATAAGGGTCAACGTAGTTTGACCAAGATACAAGGTAAATAAATTTACCACTTGCTACGAAGGCAACTACGTGGCTAACATGTAGCCTAGAGATTGCAAGCGTACTAACAAGGGGCGGGCGCGTGAAGGGACGGGCGCATGTTGTTTGGGCAATCTAAGTTCAAAAATAGGCCGGGCCTGTATTCAAAGGGGTCGGGCGCATGCGTAAAAGGTTGCGTGCGTTCTTGAAGAGGCCGGGCGCAAACCTAATGGGGCTAGATGCGTACCCAAAGAGGTCAGGCGTGTACCTAAAGGGCCAGGTTGTCACAGGATGTGGCATCGAGGGTCTCTCCGTATCGTAGTTTTAGCGTAGATTAGTTTGTTTCTAATCTACGTGTGTTTAGGGAAGAACGACGACGCACCGCATTTATCCGTGGATGATTTTCATCCACTTAGGGTTGTATGCGTGTGCGTATAGCGCCGCACACGTCCTTGACTTGACGTCTTTGCCAAGTCAAGCTTTGTAAGTGTGCTTAGAGAGTGATTAGTGAGTGCTTGCTTGTAAGTGATGGTTAGTCATTAGTAAAGGCTCCACATTCTCTAGTTCCGCTCGCACTCATTGATTCTCTCCTCGTGGAGTGCGAGATGCTTGACTACGTGTGATTTACATCTCTTTCATTTGACAAAGACCTCCTATTTCTACTTTTACTTCCACCATTTTTATATTTGGAGAGTTTGTAGAAAATGGAAAGATTGAAGAAAGATTGGGTTACAGATTATTTTGTGTTAGTACTAGTCTTAGTGGTATTTGGAATCCCAAGTGTGAGAGATGAGTTCATGTTCATGTTTTGTGAGAGAAGCTCTTTTGGAAGAAGCAAGTCGTCACTGAGTTTGAAGTCCCGATTTTTCATCCGAGTAGTGCATTTGAGTTTTCATCTGGAGGAACGTAGTGCATCCGTGCAAATAGGGAATGAGGTCTTCGACAAGCGTGAATAGGACGTGAGAAACGTAGGAGCCCCATAAAGGTTCAGAACTCCACTTGGGACGTAGCTGCAGACTATAGGACATCGGGCGAGAGGCAAATCAGGACGTTGGAAATAGAAGCCGTAGTCTTAGAATCGTTGACTAAGCACGAGGCACGACCAAGGGACAAAAGTCGCCAAAAGGGCCCCCCACTGTTTCTCCTCCATTTTTCTAGTTTATAGACAGAATTGACCAAGTTTAGGCAAGGTTATCTACATAGATGGAGAGGGGCCCAAAGACAGCTGACGGACGGGCAGTCGGATGGACGGACATGACGGACAGCTCTTATTGGCGGACAGTTGCGTGTAAAAAAAATTAAAAAACCCTAAGTCAAATTTATAACTTATCCCCTAATAAAACAAGTGTGCCAACTCGTCAGACGACTTTCCATGTCACATGATATGGCCGGGCGCGTACCTTCGAACCGCGCACACAACATTTAGGGTCGAGCGCATACCAATGAGGGCTGAGCGCGTACTCCTCAGGGCCAGGCGCGTACATATCAAGGCCTGGCGCGTACCAATTAGGGTCGAGCGCGTATTGTCAAAGTTAGGCGCGTACCGTTAGGAGCTAAGCGCGCAACGTTATGGGCCTGGCGCGTACCGTTGTTGTTCGCGCACGCACCTACCTATCAAGGGCGCGCCGTTAGGGGCCGGGCGCGTGCGCTCGTGGGTAGCGTTTGCGCCTCAAAAGGGCTGAGGTAGAAAGAATTTGAAAGAATACAATACATTGTACAAGGGTGGTCTAACCTTAAAATTATTTTTTTCAAAGTGGTGCCTTCATGATTAGGCACTCTCAACTCCAAGTACGTATTTTAAGCCATGGTACTATTGTACCATGCAATCATCACACCACAAAATGTAGTTTTAACTTATAGTATCTTCGTGTCCGTCATCTTTTAATCATCTGAGTTCTCTGATTCTTCATTGTGTTTCCTCTTCCAATTTGATCGGCGAATATTTTCAAGAATATAGAGTCCGCAAAGCACCACAGTATTGTTGCTAGGTACCTCATCCCAATCCTCATCGTCTGCATCATTGTCCGATGATGAGAAGTTCTCCGCTGAATGTTTCAAGACTAGAGCCACGTACTCCTCTATCTCCGAGGCCAAGTTTCGTAATTGTAGCTCGGCTCCAGTAGTTGATGCGGTGTTCACAAGTCGTTTTATCCGGATATTCTTCCTTTTGTCTGTTACTCCATCAATATTTTTAGAATGATTGCCTTCGGCTCCAATGACTTTCTCCGAGGTTCCGCTTCGCCAAGGTCCCGTGAAGAAAGGGAGAGTACCATTGTTCTCGCCCCTCCGTGTCTCTAAATGGCTGCTCATGGTAGAGGATTCAACTCTTGCGGAGGGAAGTTGTGGGGTTAGTATTGTGCGCACCACACCAGCATTTGGGCCAAGTGCTCTATGGCGGACGGGTGGCCGGACTATGGTCGAAGAGGTCTTTTTCTTTACACTTAAAAGAGTTCTTCCGATCGATGCGGTACTTTGAGCACGTGGCTGCCAAAACAAATCTTGGAGTGGCATGTCTTCCTCTGAGTCCGGTTCTATTGCTTGAGGCAAAACCTGAGTGCTCCTCACAACTTCAATGGATCCCGTGGTGGCCATTGGCTTATGGGATTCATTATTGTTTCCACCACTGCTTACTTATTTTCCATTGTGAGGAAATGCATTGTGCGCTACAATGCCAATGCCATGACCGTCGAGATCAGGGCCATAGTCATTGAAGGGCCTGAGGCGCTAGAGCCGTTTGAGTTGAGAGAGTGATTCTCCAAAATGTTGTCATCTCGATCAAGATTGCCCCTCAATGCCGACCCATCTTCCTGTGCCTTAGCTTCTTGGGCACAATTTTCATCCAATAAATTCTACTATATTATAGATTGCTTCTGCGTTGACATCATCAGACACAAAAAGATACACTCGGTTGCCGTGGACGTTGTAAAAATGGTCATGTAATGCATCTCCATCATGCTCGTTGTTTGCAGAGTTGTCCCTAGGTGGGCTATGATTAGACCAGAGGTTGTTGTCACCGGCAAGGTCTTTCCAATCGCCACCCATCCAGTTATAACCCCCATCATCAGATTCCAAGCCTTCATCCTTTGTGTTTGAAGGAAGTCCCCCATCTGGATTAGACTCCTCCAAATTCACATTCTCCTCATACCATTGAACTGGGTCCGGTCGAGCACGTTCTCGGAGCAATCAACTATTTGTGTAGATGTAAATCAAATCTTGCGCTTTCTTCACTCCCAAACAATTTCGGCTCTTACTATGCACGAACAAATACATGTTCCAGTTACGCTCTCATGACGAGGCCGAGCAGGTTTGTGCTAGTATACGCTTCGCAATGATTGCCCGTCCATGCGGTTCTACCATTGATGAGGCAACAAATTGTTGCTTTCAATCTCCCCAGCTTCTAATGGTGAATATGGGCCTCGCAATTCTTCATACTCCGTGATTTCAATCATTACTTCCTCAAAGGATACTCCAAGTGGAATACATAACTTCATAACAACCCTGTTTAGGGCCCTTTTGGCCTCACCATCGTTTTTAATTTGTAAGTTCTTGGCTAGATATGGATTCAATAAAGCCCCTGTATAATGAAGATTTGTTGTCATCTTCTCTAAACGAGCAAGGAATGATCCTTCTTGGCGAGTTGCAATTTCTGCTGGCATGTTGACCGGCTCATTGCGCAGCTTGAACACGTGCTCCTTTAGCTTGTTCATGGTTACCCAAGCAATTCCCATTGCCGGAGTTTCACCATCAAAATTCTACAATGTCTTTAGTACAGGTGCTACTACAAAATCAAAGTTAGTGCACCGATGCCAGAAAGTCTCGTCCAAAACAATGGCCCGCACCTGCGATGCCTTTGCATGGGCAAGGTGCCTGTTCTGCCTATTGAAAAGAGAGGATACATATGTTATCCATGTTGGGTCTATCACAACCATCTCTAGGGCATTTTTCACTTCCAAGAGTCGATGGATCATTATGTAATTGCATGCAGACCTTGTTGCTGCCGGCCACAACAAAGACAATTTTGGCGAAGATTGTCAAAAAAGAGCCATGGGCACATGGTGGTTCCGGATATACAATGCAATCTCTTTTGCCTTCTGGACAAGGTCTGCAAATATCTTCCTCCCTCAGACCTCGAGGAGGAGGTCCAAAATATGTGCACAACACCCTTGTGTATATATGTGCAGGTACTCCTCGGTGACCTTCTTCATTGCCCCCAACATATTTGAAGCATTATCGGTGCACACTTGGACCACATTCAAATTATGGTCCAACCTCACGAATAAAACTTTTCAATTGGTCCCCTATATATGCCGTAGATTTCTTCATACCCGTGGTGTCTATAGATCCCAAAAAGATATCACCCATTGAACATACGAGCATGATATTCATGAGAGGGCGACGCGTAACATTGTCCCACCCGTCCGAGCATATTGTTGCCTCATACTTGGCAATATCTACGCCGGTCTTCTTGTCATCAAGGTCTTTCACTTTGTTCTTTAGGGGCTCAATGTATGTCGTCCTCATGGCATTGTACGATGGCGGTGTATAATCAAAACCCGCCTTTGACGTTGCGAGTATAGCCTTGACGAAGGCTGGATGTCTAACCACGTTGAATGCAACGTTTGCTTCATAAAATAATTGTGCCCATAATTTGTCAAACTCTTTTCGTTTTTCTAGTTGATAAGCCTCTGGGAAGCTCCGTTGTTGTATAAATCTTGGCGTCAATGATGCTGCTTGGCTTAGAGGATTTGTGGATTGCGTATTCTCGTCATTTCGAGTTTCCAAGAAACTACCTTGTTGGATCGATTGGCTTGAAGAAGGTTTAGTAGAACATGTTTTTGGTACACTAGGAAGGCCAATGATCTCCGCCTCGGTCATCCAAGTAGGAATAATATTCCCGCATCTTTTAAAACGAGCCTTAACAGGTGTCGGGGCCTTAGTGCACGAAGTCTTCATCCATTGTGGATACCCATAGTCTGACATGCAGCTCCCACGATTGTATGCAAACGTGTAATTGCATCCAACACATGTCACTTGATCCTTCTTGTTAAATGTGAACCATGGGGCCCACTCCTTTGTTTGAGCCCTTTGTTGGGACGGCATCACAATAAAATCGGTAAAATATTGTGCCAAAAACAATTCACCAAAAGTAATAGGAAATTGTGTTCTAACAGAAAATGTGGACCCAAAGGTCACTCACAAACTTGTAGATTCATGCAAGGAGCCCAATAAGGAGTTCCAGGACACGAAGCCAAGGATGTGAGGTGAGTCAAGTACATCGCATATGGTACTTATATAGTGTTGGAGCAGGAGCATCTGGGGCCGGGCGCGCACAAGGTGGGCTGCGCGCGCTTGATAAGGGGCCGTGCGCGTACTCTATGTGGTCGGGCGCGCACGCTCTGGGGCCGAACGCGCACAATGTGGGGACATGCGCGTACGCTGTGGGGTCGGGCGTGCACAATGTTGGGGCGTTCGCGCACGCTATGTGGCCGAGTGCGCACGCTCTAGGACCAGGCGCATATTCTCTGTGGCCGGGCGCGCACGATTCGGGGCCGGGCGCTTTCTTTCTGTGGCCGTGCGCGCACATTGTGGAGTCGGGCGCGTACTCTTAGGGTTGGGCGCGCGCGGTTTAGATTCTTCCAAAATACTTCAAGGTTTGCACTAGTTCGTCGATATATTGAAACATTGCAACACTTAACATTTTGATATATAAAAAATCTCATAAAATTCCACTAAATATACATGATGCCACTCAATACATATAAGGTTTTATTAAATATACAAAATTTCACTCAATATTTAATGGCAGTTACAAAATTGCCAAAAGCTTTTGTTCCAAATCGTTTCAACATTGCTCTATGTACATTTCTTGCACTATTAAAGTTCTAAACTCCACTATAGCCTGTCATAAATGCAAGAAGACAGTCTTTGCCTCGAACTTGTTCTTTCAATTCTTGAATTTCTTCGTGGCATTCCAAAAATTCATTTTCCTTCTCATCAACTTCTTCTCCTAGATCCTCGATTATCTTCAAGCTTTGCTCTAGTCAATTCAAAACTCGAAGATAATTGTCACGACTCACCCAGTCACCCTTCATAGATTTTTTGGAATTATCCACGCCCTCCTCAGGTACCGCATCCGTCTTTGAGGCATCCCTTTCTTGTTGTGAAATCGGCAACTCTTTGTTCAAACCTGATTTGAAGGAAAAATCTTGTTGCCTACACACGGTCGGATGACATCCAGTATCCGAGTCGTTAGATGAAGTTTCGGACCACTTGATTTTCTGATCCAAAGGTTCCACTTCCATAGTTCTCCCGAGACCTTTTCCCGGAAACTTCGGCATAAATGGTATTGTCAATCCAATGACTGGCACCATCTTGGAGTTCGTTTGGATTTCCATTGTCCTCCAATCAACCGGTACGCCAAGTACCACCTCCGTGAAAACCATCTGTAAAATTGAAAAATTTACTGAGTTGTGGCGCACTTTTGCCTCGTCATAAATATGCCGCTACGCTTGGATGCAACGTTCCTTGAAGATCTCATTGGTGCAATACCCTAAGTTGGCCCTATTTGTACGCCGCATTAGTGAATATCGTGAGTATGGCCACAGGTGCCCTAAATGACACCATCCAATATATTTTGCACATTGTGCAAATGTCCACGGATTTGGAACTGCCTCCCAACCAGAAAATGCCTTGAGCTCTTCATCAATCAACACGTGAAGGCGCTTCTTTTGCTTTTTGCGTGTGTGATGTTTATCACGTTGTCGTTTTCCGAGTGAACTGCGAGTGGTAGATGGCTCTTCAGAATCCATGGTTTGAATTGACATGATAAGGTGGAGAAATACAAAGGTGTCAATAGACACCGTAAAAAACTTCCCAAAAGTGCCAAGCAAGCAGCCGCCACGTGGCAGTTGCAGGCCAAAGCGCCTAGGAAGTGGGGCCCAAAATTAGGATATCCAATGTTTATAGACAACCAGTGACCTATGGCGGGCGCATACGACCTAGAGGCACGCGTACACTAGGGGGCTAAGCGCGTACGCGATCTGGCCGCGCGTACACTAGAGGGCTGCGTGCGTACGCGAGAGAGCTGCGCGCTTACGCGATCCGGGCGTGCGCGTACGCGAGGGGGCTGCACGCGATCGCGATTGGGCTGCGCGCATACGAGATGAGGTTGCCCGCGTACAAGACAGGGCTGCGCGCGTACGAAACGAGGGTGGTCGGGCACGTTCGAGCAAGGTCGGGCGCGCACATTTCTGGATGAAGCACCTACCTAGTGGAGAGAACTTGACATAAACTAATTTCAAAAAATCCATTTCCGACATGTAGAAATGCCAATGTCAAGTTCAATCAAGTTTACATGACGGGTCATCTAAATATCGAAACTAATTTGCAATATCCATGAATTCTATAAAAGTAAAAATTGCATAAAGTAGGTAGATTGGGTTTGTATATTGCAATTTTCATCTCTGTTACGATATATTATAACAAATTTGGCACCATTACAATTTAGTGAATTTGTTTGGTTAGCTTAAATGATTTCACTTCTATCTTCCAGAAATCAATGAGCATATACTGAAAAGTTGATTTAGGTACAAAAAAACATAAACCATCCAATATTTTTGAAATGTTCAAGGAAAGTAGTCAAACACTGTAATGTTTTTAAAACATCTTCTAAAAATTATTAACACAATACTTATACTTAATGATTTTTTTCCGAAAGTTAGTACCTTCAATTAGCATGGGAAATGATTTGTATGGCAAACTTATACTCATATTAAGATATAAGATGGATAATTTGTATGGTAGAATGTCATCACTTATCATTTGGAAGGCTGTCGCAATTAGTTACATATATATAATATTCAACCAAGAATAATAATGTTGCATTAATATTGGGAAATTTGTTACATCACAAATCATTTATTATGCAAGTAAGTAACATGATTTTTATTGTTTAGTCTTCAAAGATAAATTATCTTCACAATGATATGTACAAATCATACATGTTTGAGACAAAAGTTGAAGTTTTATTCTTCAACACATGATATAAATTCCAGTTCAAAAAAATTCTCGAAGGTTCTACAGACTACTGTAGTGGGTTTTCAAATATTAGTCAAAAATGAATTTAATTTATTGATTGGAGTGCATGAAGTTGTACAATCATGGAAGATCATAATACAATCATCAAATATTTAATTTAAATGTATACAAGAGTTTACAGAACATTCACTTTATTACATAGTACAAATTCAAAAACATGCTGAACCATACAAACTTGATTAACATCAGAGATAAACAACATTGTTTTGAACTGAAGCCATTTACGAATGAAGTGCGAATTACAAAATTCTCAAGGGCTATGATTTCAAAATGTTACAAAATTGCCCATCTATCATTCATGGCACTACTTCCATTGCTATCAAATTCTACGACTTTAAAGTAAACACCAACTTTCGCATATTCCTGGATTTGATTGTCCTTTTCTTGGAGTAGTGCGCATAATTTTTGAAGTTCTTCTTTGATGTGGCTAGCTTCTCAACTAGATTCTTGTTTTTCTATAAACTCTACTCATATATAGCAAGAAGTTTAAGATGAATCTCACGGCCAATTGGAACATCATCTGAAGACTCTAGGTTTTCATTGATGTTCTCGTATGCAACCGCGTCCATCTCAATCGCATCTTCTTCCTTGCCGGATTCTTCTCTAGTTGTCGGTGTTTTTAGGAGGGTAGAATTGAGCCACTTGTATTTTATAAAGCCTTCAATCTGCTTGCGAATAGATGGGTCGCATCCAGTGTCTGAGTCGTCACTAGAAGTGTCAGACCACACGACTTCCTCGTTTGGAACTTCAACCTCCTTCGCCTTTTTTCCTAGAGCTTCGCCCGGAAACTTGCGCTCTATTGGTAGTGTCGTCGTGGATATTGGTGTCATCTTGGAGTTCGGCTGTATTTCCATCGTCCTCCAATTGACTACTACTCCAAGTATAACTTCTGCGTATACCATACATAAATTGGATAGATTCACTTCGTTCCGGTGAACCTCCGCCTTGTTGTAGATGTGCTGATACGCTTGGATGCACCGCTCATTGAATACTTCATTGGTGTAGTAATTTAAGTTACCCTTGTCGTGTCACCGAAGTTGCGAATACCGTGAATGCGGCCACATTTCTCGCAAATACACCAGACAATGTACTTTACACACTCTATAAATGTCCACGGACTTGGTACATCTTCCCAGCCTCGAAATGCTTTCAGCTCATCATCGATGAATATGTGAAGGCGTTTTTTCTGCTTGTGGTTGCGTACTTGACCCGCATCACGCTGTCGTTTCTTCATTATCTCGGTATTCAGAATCTCAGAAGGGCTACTTTAATTCATATTTAGAATTGCCGTGAAGGATGCCGGGATTTAAAGGGTATCAATAGACAGCGTAAAACACTTCCCAATAGTGCCAAGCAAGCAGCCGTCATGTGGCAATTGCGCCTGGGAAGTGGGCTCATCGTGGTTCGATTTCCAAACTTATAGTGAGGCGTGCATGCCTCCCCTAGGCCGCACGCATATGAGATGGGACAGGCGCGTATCAATCATGACCGGGTGCATATATACGAATATTGTGGCGGGACGCGTGCGAACAGGGGCTGGCGGCGTGCGGCTGGGGGCCGTGCGCGTGGAGAAAGACGCCTTGTGCATACGATCAGGGGCCGAGCGTGTGGAGAGAAGGGCCAGACGCATGCAAATAGGGGTCGAGCACGTGGAGTCTCTGGTCTTGCGCGTACGGTTTGCGGCCGGGCGTGTGGAGAAAGGGGCCTTGCGCGTACGATCAAGGGCCGAGCGCGTGGAAACAGGGGCCGGGCGCGTGCGGATAGGGGCCGGGCGCATGGAATCTGTGGCCTTGCGTGTATGATCCAGGGCCATTCGCGTGGAGATAGGGGTCGGGCACGTGATATCCATGTAAAGTTGAGTTCTTGCAAATTGAGGGAATTAAATGTTATAAAATCATTTCGATGTTTCAAAGGAGCTGCCGGAAATGGGACAATGCTTTAAAGATGTCCTTATATTTCCTTTGCAAATGCCACAACATACAAAATGTATATAAATCCTACCCCTTCATCATGCATTCTATTTGCATATGCTCCACTTCATCACACATCAGCTCCGCTTGGTTCACCACTTATTCTAGACCCATCATCAAGCAATTCACGAATCGCTCGCATCCTCTGGTAAAGCCCATCCAAGTCTAGCTGAGCACATAATATGGATGGGTTCTAAAGTGCTTTCAGAGTCTTCATAGTCGCCGGACTATGTTCCTCACGAAAGAAGTCAATTGCGTCCTCCTTCCAAATTTCCTTCTAGTGCAATTCTTCCCATTGCAACGCATTGCGAAGGTCAAGATCAATGGCCTCTCCCAATTTCGACACCACACGTCCCTGGTGATTCCATAGTTTCCCATCTGGATGTTGCCTATGGGACTCCGTTCCCACATGGTGCCGGAAGTTAACCTTAAATTCCAGCCAAAACAAAAAAATTAGTTAATTGGTTACGATAGTTCGTGCTGGAATACAGCCTATAGTCTTCATGTAAGAATAAAGTTGGATGGACTTGGCTACGAGCCCTAATTGAGCCTAAATCTGCTAAACGCAGAGCCGGAGTAGTTAATGGAATTCCGGGTCAGTCAGTTATCCGAAATCGTCAACCGGAGCTGTCACCATCAACTGTCATCATGAGCCGTACTAACGGCCAGACTACAAAAGGCTGGGGTTCGGAGGGAAACTCTTTCTTTTCACTTTGTCTTCGCGTGTTGAGGTTTTCGCTCCAGCGCTCGCTCTTTCTCTCTCTTTCTCTCTCACTCTTACGGTTTTCGAAACCGCTTGCCGTTAGGGTTTGGAGCTTAGACAGTTAGAACGGACGTGCGTTCGTTAGGGAGGGTCTTTGTGAGGTTCGTGCGTGCAGGGACAACATTGAGAGACTGTGAGGTAATAGGCACGCCTCATGAAGTCGGTACCGATGGCAAAGAAGAAGAGGACGGATAGGGATGGGTGCGGCCGGAGAGACGAAGAGCCGGCAGTTGCGCTCCCTCCCTTGACCCGCGTTCTTCCGGACATCCCAACAGACCCGGACGAGTACAACATGCTGAAGGAGAGCCTGAAGTCGATGGGTTGCAAGGGTTTGTTCGAAGTTGCGTCGGGCATCTAGGAGGAGGTCTACATCCGGGAGCTTGTAGGGACGCCGGACGAGAAATACAAGGGGCTGATGAGAGCCCATCCGGAACACTAGGGAGTTCCGGAATGGTCACAGGCATACGACTTCTGAGCCGGCCGCACCAAGGTGGTGGAAAGGCGGGACGAGTTTCTTGCAGGGGATTTTGGGGGACCAACGGACCCAAAGGATGGCTACAACCTGTAGGACCTTTGGTACCTGGATGCCCAGCTCGTGCTAGGGTTTTTAAACCCTATCTTCCATCCGGAAAAGCCGAGATGGGTGGTGGCAAAGTAGGCCTACACTTTCCATGGAGCACTCCGGGGGAAGATCGTCGTAGACTGGGGAACGTTGATGACAGAGATGATCAACCGTCTCGTGGCCAATCTCCAGAAGGTAAAGAAATCAGCAACACTTCTGGCCTCGTATGTGGTGCACCTCTACTGTCACCACCAACAGCTAATTCTGGCGGAGGTCAGGCAGTACGACGAAGTTCTTAACTTGCAGAAGTATGGAGGGGACGAGTCGGAGGAGGAAGAATCCGGAGGGAAAGAGCCTGTGCCGGAAGCAACAACCACAGGCACTCCGGAAGGCCGGAGGGCTCCGAAGAGACCTCGGGGGAAGGAGCCCGAGCTGGAGAGTCCGGGCATCCGCAGCTCCTCCGCGTCGTCTAGAGAAGACGAGTCCGGACCCTCAGCAGAGACCAGCCGGAAGAGGAGGAAGGTCGACAAGGAGGACTCCAAGGGTTAGCTCAAGCAAATGGACGAGCTCACCTGCAAGATCGGCTGGAGAGTTGGCCTCCTTGAAGAGACCAACTACGTCATTACCATGAACGTGGACCAGATCTTCCGGAGTCTGGACGTCAACCGACTGGAGGACGCCATCAACAGGGTGGAGGAACTCCAGAGCTGGGAGACGGACACGAAGTTGCTGCATACCCAGATCTCTTCCATGTACAAGGTCAACACGGAGATGGAGAAGAAGGTAAAGCACTACCTTCAAGAGGCAGCTCTAGCGGTGACGGCCCGGAAACTCGCTGAGGCAAAGGCCAATGCTTCCGCAGCTGCCCTGATAGAAGTCCGGACGGCCCTGGAATTCCTTGTTGACGTGATTAATCGGAGCCGGCTCTTCACCGAACTAGTCGAGAAGAAGGAAAAGGTCACCAGGGCCAACATCATCCGGTTCCTCCTAGATCAAGCAGAGAAGATGGGGCGGACCTGGGAGCAGATGAAGCTGCTGGTCGACAACATCACCCAGGTGCTTCCAGAAGACCCAACAGCACCTGGACCGGAAGGCACCACGACCCCAACACGAACTACGACCTCTCTGGAACCACCGACCAAGACAACTCCAGCTCCGGGCACCTCAGCGAATCCGGAGTCTCTCGACACTCCGTCACCTCGGACACCGACGGAGGGTATCTTACCTCTCAATCCGAGTACGAGTGAGATCTTGAAGAAGCTTCCGGATCTACTGTTGTCACCCGACATGCGTCTTCCAGATCCTCCGGCAGAAGGCGACCTCCCGGCACCACCAAAGTTCGTGTCCCAGAGATTGGCGCCCGGGCCAAGGAGTTTTTCCGGAAGCTACAAAGACTTGGTCTAGAAGATCAGGTCAGCTTCCGAGACGGAACGACCAGTACCTCCGGTCCCGGAAGGATCACTAGAACAGCCCCTTCCACCAGCGGACTCCAAGACTCCGGTGGCTGGTGTTTCTCCAACGACCGGACCATCGACCCGGAAGATCAATCTTTTGCCAGCAACGTCGAAGAAGGCGATGGGTAAGCAACACGCTTCGGTGGAGATCTCCCCCTTCCGTAGGAGTGGGAGAAACCAAGGACCAGGTGCTCCGGCTTAGATTAGTTAGGTTAGTATGTTTTTTTTTTGGGTTTAGATTCCGGATCGGCAGCGGTTAACGATGGGGCCACAAGTGCACCCGGGTGCTGACGGAATCGACTGCCAGTTTTGTAGTTAGAGTAGGAATTCCGGAGACGGAACTGTTCCAAGATTTTAGGATCTGAGATCCGATCTGGAACTTTTCCGAATTTCTCGGATCTTTTAGATAAGATGTAGCGGACTTCCCGTAGGATAGCTAGGAAGAAAGCTAAGTTTAGAAGGAACTTAGTTAGTACTTAGTAGTGAGGTTTCGGGCAAAAACCTTTCATCTTGTCTTTCGCACTTAGTAAATATACAACATGCCTTCGTATTAGACTTGCTTTCTTGTACTCTTGGTGTGAGGTGTATACTTTGTGAGTAGCGGATCCATTCTTGTGGGAGAGGTTGTGTCAATATCTTTTCGGAGTGTGGTGATAGTTAGTTCGTTCTGAGAGAAATCGGTCAAGGTCCGTGTCGGGAGATCGCGTGGGAGAGGTGGAGGGCTATTGCAGAGGTGTGCCTGGTAGACTCCAGGGTCCGGAAGTAGCCAGGAGGGGAGGGGACGAACTGCAGAGGTGTTCCTGGTAGTCTCTAAGAAACGGAGAAATCCGTGTTAACCTGGATTTCGGTCAAAGCCAGAGTTTTTCCTCAAGATAGGAAAAAGCCCGATGCGTAGGTCTAGACGAAACACTCTGTCGAGGTAGTACCATCATCCCCGGAGGACCACAATTGTATTCACCGGAATGTCGTTGTAGTTCGGACTTAGCTTTGTGTGACCGCATCCGGAAGGCCTTCCGGATGTTGTGAGATTCTAAGTCTAGCAACAACAATCAACTCATCAGGTTAGCAAAGTAGGAGAGTGGTGTTCGGTCACTATAAGTTCCGGACAGTGGGTGCCTAGCCACTTAAAGTCACAGGGCAGTGGCAAATCCAGCCACTTACACAAAATAGGATCAGTGGACTCCGGCCACTCGCTTAAAAACTCCAGGAGACTCTGTGAGGAGGAACAAAGACAAATCAAACTACCCTCCCGACTTCCGGAAATTACTTTCCGGAAATCGTTGTACATAATTCGGAGTCCGGATTATGTACCATACCTAAGAAGATAGCTACCATAGGTATGGTAGATCCGGATACCTAAGTTAAGAAGATAGCTAACTTGTAAATGATTGTTGTGATAAGTTAAGTAAATGGGAGTATTTGGAAAAGAACATTAGGTCTCTGTGGGAACGAAACTGGAGCGGTTACTTTGGAAGCACTTTGTGACAATTGGGTGCATTCCGGAGGAATACTGTCTCTACAAACTGCAACATCGCCTAAATTGGATTAGCTTGCGTTTAGCATCGGAATGTCCGCCCATGACTTTGTAGAAGAAATTCCGTTTACCAACATCCGCCGCGGTGGTTCTCCGTATGAGCTTCTTGTACAATTTTGGTGTGGTCATTTTCCCAACCAATTTGAGAGCTTATACTCGACTTCTCTAGCTGGTGCGATGATGCACACCAACTCCACACCAAATCTTCTCCCCACTTTTGAGCATAGGTATCCCTAGGTGCAGTGTCTGGGTTCAACTCCCAACTAGGTGGCATGTAGGGGTGAGGCCAAAAAAATTATACAAGTGCTCATGAAATGGTGCTCTACACTTTGCGGAAAATCTACGTGTCAAGAGACCACCTAGGAGGCACATTGGATGGTATAAACACCAGCACGTGCCGAGAGCATATGCACCTTGTGGCCCGAAAGGATTTAAACAAACTGAGCAATCATCTCCATTTTGCGTGAAGCTTGCTAGTGTTGGCCATATCTTGCGTGCTTCCACATTTCCGCTTGATCGAACGCCATGAGAAGACATAGCCTCTGCGTGGTCCCACTCTAACTTTGCCCAGTCAATAAATCCACCATCATGCACTGGCAATTCACTTGGAAACATCTCATCTATGTGTGCCCAACATGTGACTCCAAAGTCATGGCGTGTATTTGCCGTCGGATATTCGTTATCAATCTTGTTGAACTCTATTGCCATTTGTCTTGCACGGTCAACATTCAAGATGCATGCCACCTTCCATTGACAGTACTGCTCGCCCATTGATCTAATCCTTTTTCAAAGGATTTCGTTTGCAGTGCGAAGCTGAACTAGTTCTGTGCTTGGATAGGGTGGGAAAAACGACAAAGAATCCTCAGTGCCGATGGAATCTACGAATGGCTGCGCTACTACAGTCACCAGCGATAGAAAAACCGACGGACGATTAGCGAAGCGTTGACGTTGTGGTCTTGGCGGGGTCTCTAGCAAGCAGCTAGTAATATTGCCAACCAGGTTGTCGAGAACTGTGTCGTCCATACTTCGAGCAACACCGCCAATATATTATACTAGCCTCGCTTGCAACAACTCGATGACACAATTCTTCTATCTCGACTGCTTGCTTGGTGATAATATCATCATTTGTCATTGAATTGCAGCTTGAAATTTTGAATCTCTTCTTGGAGACGTTGAATTATCTCGTTTTTTATAGTGGCCAATAACTCCTGGTGAGCATCGATGGCCGTACTTCCGGACCCTGATGCTACATGCCAGGTGTTGGAAGTGGTGACTACGACATCCATCATTGGCATTTCATCCATAACATGGATGGATTCTTCATCTCCAACACCCCCAAGGCAAGCTATGGGTTTATCATCGCCAGCAAGATTTACGATTGGTAAATCTTCTTGGCCACCTCCTTGAACCATCACAAGTGGTCCTTGATGGAGCTATACTCATTGCCGCTTTTTTCGTGACGCACGCGCCTCTGCAGAACTCGATGAATGCCGACCTACACATCCATCTGAGTCAAAATCATGTGATGAATCTGGCTCTACTGGAGGTACTTCTTCTGGGCCATCCGCTTTCTGTGGCCCTAGTGCCGTAAATGGAAACCTTGGATGTTGCTCCCTAGGCATATCGAAATGCATCCACACCCTCGGCATTTTTGGAGTTTTCTACACAGTCTTTTAATCCACTTATTTATTGAGAATGACCTCAGCATATACCATGCGAGCAAGATAGAGGAGATAGTCATTGCGGGGCATGAATTCAAGCTCATATAAGTATTGGTGCGCTTGGAGGGCACGTGTTCGAAACTGCTCGTTGGTGCAATACTTCAAATTTGCCTTGTTTGTGCGATGATTTATCAAATGGCGGTGTGCAGCTGTGGGAATCCGTTCGCACACGGTTCTGGATATAGCCTTAAAATCCGGCTAGATATAAAAATTAATAAAAGATTAGTAAATAGTATATTATAGTAGGATGCAAATAGGTAGAAATTGGAAATAAGGAATCTAGGTCCAACCGGAATCCTTAATCAAAGCTATTAGAGTACTTAGTATTAGTGCGGACGTCCAGAGAAATCTGGACTATTTCAGGGGTGGTCCGAAATTCGGAACTGTGATCATGAAACGGACCTCATCCGGCAGCCGTTTGTTCCTCAGGACACCTCTAAGAGGAGATCCTCGTGCAGGAAATCCCTTCGGTGTTCCGTCGCTCATCTACACCGCCATCAACTAACCTTCGGTGGTCGACTTCCCCGACCTCAAGACAATGTATCGAGGAAGCTGCCAACCTGACAAGAAGCTTCCGGGACCTCATAGGACAGCAAATCTGGTGGGCAGGGAGGTCGGCAACAACACCACCAGCAGAAGAATCTCCAGCAGCAATTTCCGGATCCGGAACTCAGCAGCTGGAGGAGACTCCGGAGAAGACACACGCCGAGAAGGAGATAGAGGAATCACCTAGGCGTAGGAATAAGAAGACACCATAGTTAGGAGTAGTACTAGAAAATCCCTAGTCCTTTTTGAATTAGTAGCGATTAACGATGAGGCTCAGAATTGCACCCAGCTACTAACAAAGGAGACTAAGGAAAGTTTGCATCCGGAATGCCTAAGTCTAGAAAAAATTTTAGTCTGGAAAGCATTTCCCGACTTCAGGGAATTTTCGGATTTCAGGGAAATCCGGATTTCCGGAATCCGGAATCCGGAATCCAGAAGCTGGAATCCGGAATCCAGAAGCTGGAATCCGGAATCCAGAAGCTGGAAGCCGGAATCCGGAATCCGGAAGCTGGAAGCCGGAATCCGGAATCCAAAATTTGAAATTCGGAATTCGTAATCTGGAATCCGGATATGAGATCCATAAATTTCGGATATTAGATTTGAAATCCGGATTTTAAGGGATAAGGCCTTTTAGAATAAGATTTTCTAGATTCGTCGTGCATAAGATGGAGTTGAGGTTAGGAACTTAGTTATTATTTAAAGGATGAGTCTTAGGAGGCTCATCATCTTGTTTCCTCTAGTTGAAAACATCTTAGCCTCTGAATATATTTCTCTATATCCTAGTGTTGAGCGTTTTTGTGAGGAACGGATCCATTGCGGTTTGTGTTGTAGATAGATTCTGTCGTAGTGAGCATTATTGTGTTTGTAACTTGAGGTAATCGATTAGGACTTGCATTAGGAGAGCGCTCGGGAGAGTTGGAGACATATTGCAGAGGTGTTCCTGGTAGTCTCCAGAGTCCGGAAGAAGCTAGGAGGGGAAGAGATATATTGCAGAGGTCTTCACGGTAGTCTCTAAAGCACGGAAGATCCGTGTGAACCTATTCCCGGTTGAGGCTGGAATCTATCCTTGCGATAGGGAAAAAACCTGATGTGTATGTCCAGAAGGAGTCCTCGTTGCAAACCGTAATACTCACTCGGTAGAATCACGACAACACTTGCTGGATTGTCGTTGTAGTCTGGACTTATCTCTGCGTGACCGCGTCCGGATAGCCATCCGGATGATGTGAGAGTGTGGGTCCAACAGCAACAATCAATCACCGGTTAGCAGAGTAGGAAGAATGGATGTCCAACCACTGTAAGTTTCAGGGTAGTGGGTGTCTAGCCACTTTGAGTCACAAGACAGTGGGAAATCCGGCCACTTACACAAAACATGATCAGTGGCACCGGGCCACTTGCTTAAAAACTTTGGAAGAGGCTCCGTCTAAAGTCATCCAAAATCCAGTAGGATCCGGAAACTAGGATAACAAGTCCGGAATCCGGAAGGATCCGGAAATAATTGTAGAACAAGTGAGAATGAAGGTGCGGTGGATTGGTGCTTAGTGTTTGTGGATTATTTAGTCATTCTAAAAGAAACAATAGGTCTCTATGGGAACGAACTTGGAGCGGTTTACTTTGGAAGCATTTAGTGACGATTAAGTGCATTCCGGAGGAATACTGACTCTACGAACTGCAACAGGAGCAAGCAACTTTGACAAGTGGCACCACTCGATGTAATATTTGCAAGTGAGAAGAGGCCATGGCGATGGCTCATCTTGCCAACCCTGGAATATTGCAACTTTTGCTGGATTGTTGAACACGTGCATCCGCTTCTTCTGGAGTTTCCCGTGGTTGGACCTATCCTTGTCTTTCTCCCTCTTCCTCTGCGCGGTGGACATTGGTGGTTGTTGAGCTTCTGGCTCACTCTCACGAGTCACTTTCCATAATGGCACACTCTAAAAAATCTACCAAAATATCCGTTAACTACGCTAAGCTCTATCTCAAATAAAGCTAACAAAAATTACCACGTTGGATTTCAAAATAATCCAACGTAGTGATATTAATTAATTTGAACCTTGAACAAAGGTGATGCAGTATGTCATTAGTATGCAAATCTGGAGCCTTAATCGAAGATCACGCAATCAACCACCTAAAAAAGATAGTTGAAGGCCACGATTTCCAATTGGAGTTTAGTGAGATCGATTGGGCGCGCGGCCATTTATTCCTACGGGCGGGCGCGCACACGGCATGGGGATTGGACGCATGTCGTATGGGGATCAGGCGCATACGCTAGGGTCTTGCGCGTACGATTTGGGGTCTCGCACATTCAATTAGGGGTCGAGCGCGCACACGGGGCACTCGGACGCATGGCTAAGGGAGGATCCATGCGTGGCGTGGGGCCGGGCGCGTTCCAATCCAGGCCTCGCGTGTACTATTGTAGGGCGAGCGCATGCGAGTCCAATCCGGACGCCTTCTAATCTGGGCTAGGCGCGTGGCGTCTGGAGGCACGCGCGTTCGGGTTAGAGACTTAGAGGTCTGGCGCATGCGAACGTGCATGCAAGGGGTCGGTTTATCATTTCACTATAAATGGGACATATTCTATTCTCAATTCACATAGGCTCTTCTCAAGAGGCTCCTTGTCTTAGTACTATTTGCAATTTGCTAGGAACTAAGAGAGGCGCCACCACACATTGGGGGGGGGGGAGGTTTTGTTTTTTTTTAATTCTAGTTTGTGTAGGATTGCGATTATTGCAATGGCCACTAATTGTAATACTGGAAAGCGCCACGCGTATGTTGATTTAGATGCTCTAGATGCATCTGAGCTTTGACCTAATAACGTTGCAGAGTCGAGTCGCAATCCTTCCGACGAACCGAAGGCACCGTCGAAGAGGGCAAAGCAAAAAATGTCCGCGCACGAGAAGGATGCGGGTTATCCACCGAAGGAGTATACCGCATTTTTTCGAGGTGTGGCAATACAATATTACCGTCAGTGGTGTGAAATTGACATGGTGCGATTCCGTCAAGTTTATTTGGAGAAGAGAGAGCCATGAATCATGTGCCTACATGTCGACCTCCGGTGAAAATTCGAGTGCCCTCTTTAGAGTTCTGAATCGTACAATGACGCTGCTGGCATGTACCACTATGCCTCATTCATGGAGAGAGTAATCACTCATTGCACGAGTAATGCATCGCATGTATTTGATTGTGAGGTGAAAAAACCTCGCGGAGACCAGGATCTACCTTGAGACTTGGAACTCTGAAGTTCCTCGAAGGTGTGAAGACCACAATCGACAAGTTTTCAAGCTCTTGTATGAGAGGCATGCCTTGGAATGAACAAGCAATGAAGTCGGCCATGGAGATGCATATGTTGCACAACGTGCATTTCCTTCTAGAAGATATTGGAGTCTATGGACTTTCCGGATATGACGTCGTTGGTGGATACGGAAAGGTTCGGAAGGTCCGCATCATGGGTGTGAGAGCCATTTTGGCATACATGGAGTTTGCCTGGAAAATGCCAACGGCGTCTCATCCAAAGGAGAAATTTAGACAACAGTCTCATGAGGCCATGATATGTCATGTTGCACACCCAGGAGTTATAAAGTTTTGGGCGGTGAATACGAAGAATATGGAGGCGTACACATTGTGGTGGAATGGTGGTTGCTGGGCCCATTTTAAAACCGTCGATTCAAAGGCAAATCTGGTGGCTTCGAGCAACTCAATCTTTTCAGCTCCATACATTTCGGCGGAGGATACTGTACAAATTTTAGCCTTTTGGAAGAATAGAGCAAGACTTGCTTGGGCTTTGATGTGCACCATGGCCCAAGTCCACAAGGCAAATGTCATTTACAATGACATCGCTCCTACAAACGTGCTTCTCCACTTTCCTCTAGAGAAACTAGGGTTCGTCTTCATTGGCGTTTGTGACTGGGGAATTGCGAGCCGAGTGTCACACGAAGAACCATCAATATATGGATTCCGCGTTGAGACAGAGCTTGACAATCAATGCCGTAAAGGATATTGGATAGCTCCAGAGTTGTTTTATAAATTCGGCCTACAAAATTCGGAAACAGCATTGGATGTGATGCAATAGTGACACCAATACACCCAGCTCGCCGATTCGTACTCTGTTGGGTGGATGGCTAGAGCAATTCGGGCGAAAGAATCTGACTCAGCATTCTTCAAATCAATCGTCAACTACGCAGCTTTTTAAGTGAAGATCGACAAGTTACTGGAGCGAGATCCAATCAAACGTCCGACGGTCTCCAAAGTGGTTGGCGAGCTAATGGCTAAACCATTCAACTTTGAAGTTCCGGACACTTGCTTCCGCTATGAGATATAGCAATTTTGGCTTAGTGTTTTGACAGTCAAGGCAAATATTTGATCCTTTTGCAATATGTACTAGCATTGTGATGCAACGGTGTGTTTTGCCTATCTCGTGATAAATAAAAGATTAACAGTTTTTATGCACATTGCGATATGAAGTTTATGCATGTTAAGCCATCAAGAGCGAGCATGACCCTTGAATCCCATACCTGTAGACGCACGCCGCCAGACGTCACGCACGCGGCACAACCCCCTCTACGAATGTGTGAGTGGCCAAAGTGGGCCCTCACTCTTTTTTCTTTGTTTTTTCGAGTTTTTGATAGTATTGACCCAATTTTAGTTAAAGTAGTAGTCAATCCACCTATTAGAGTCAAAGTCCTAGATTAATAGGCCTAGTGCCATGATGGGACACTAAGTTCCCTATTTTTTCCTCCTCCCTACTAATATGCTTGAAAGTGTAGTGGAAGTGGAGTGGGAATGAAGAGAAAGATAAAAAAGGGAAAGAAAGGTCCTTGGAAAATGACTAAAAATTGAGAAATGGGACAAAAATTATGGAAAAAATTGAGAGAGTGTCTCCTAGCAGGTAGAAGTAGTGGTAAAATTTCTAGAATTTTCCGAGTTGAATTGCTATTTATTTCTAGGGTTTGACTAGTGGATCGGCGGTTGACCGTTCGGGAAAAATACTTATTGAACTCCAAAAATGCTAGGGAAATTTAGGTAGACTAATTAGGGTGCTGGGAGTCCAGCTGTGTGGTTAGTTTTTTAAGTTATAAGTAAATTGCAAATCATCAGTAGATAGTAGTAGATCTAGGGTAATAGTCTTTAAAAGATCAAAAGGAAAAGAAAAAAAGGAGGAAGAAAAGAAAAGAAGGTGGTTGGGCGTGCTTCCCCATGCACATGCCACATGACAATTCTTGCCACCATGGAATTAATTTTAGGGAGGCTTGTCAGGAGCAAAGCGGCGAGTTAATGCTAGTAATAAACTAAAAACATGCAAAAACGGCTGTAAGTAGCCAATCCTGCACTTCTGTGAGAGGTCATGGGCTGCCTCATTTAAACTAAGCCAGTCTTGTCGGGGAAGAAAAACGAGAAAGACCAAAAGAAAAAGAAAAAAAAGGGAGAAAGGGGAACCAGCCAGGCTGAGTCGCTGGCGAGAGAGCTGGAGTTCTCGGGATTTCCGGGGGCCGTTTTTTGGGGAGCGAGGAGGAGTTCCTGCGAGCAAGAGGGAGGGCTGGAGCTCTCGTTTTTTTGGGTTGGGTTTGTTTTTTTTTTTTTGTGGTTGGTGGGTGTGCGCCCTGGGCGCGAGGGAGAGCTGGCCTCTCTGCGTTTTTTTTTTTTTTTTTGGAGAAGAGGCTCCTACGCGAGCTGGAGGAAGCTCCTGCGAGCTGGAGGAGAGGCTCTTCCGGTTTTGGTGGTGAGCGCACCGGCTGCGCGCGAGGAGGTGTCTCCGTGTTGGTGGGTGCGAGCGCTCCTGGAGCCGGAGGGCGTGTGTGCGCGCGAGGTCTCGCTCTTCGTTTTTTCTGGAAGCTGAAGCGCTCCGGTGTGAGAGGCTCCTGCGCGAGCTGGAGGGTGTACCTGCGCGAGGAGGTGGATCGGCGTGGGTGAGCGAGAAGCTCCTGCGAGCTGGAGGAGAGGCTCTTCCGGTTTTGGTGGTGAGCGCACCGGCTGCGCGCGAGGAGGTGTCTCCGTGTTGGTGGGTGCGAGCGCTCCTGGAGCCGGAGGGCGTGTGTGCGCGCGAGGTCTCGCTCTTCGTTTTTTTCTGGAAGCTGAAGCGCTCCGGTGTGAGAGGCTCCTGCGCGAGCTGGAGGGTGTACCTGCGCGAGGAGGTGGATCGGCGTGGGTGAGCGAGAAGCTCCTGCGAGCGGGGAGCTGTTTTCTCTTGGAAGACTCTGTTTTGGTGGTGCGCATCTGTGCGCGCGATCTGTGAAGGGTGAGCTGGTGAACTGAAATTCGGTGATGGAGTGCCGCGGAGAGTACGCACCTGCGTGCGCGAAGTAGGAGGTGGCGTGTGAATGTGAGTCTGGTGCGAATTGCTGGAGGTCGTCACTTGGTTGTCGTGGAGCTGCACGCGAGGTCTGGGGAGCTGGAGCTGTTGTGCGAGAGATCAAGAGCCGGCGCGCGCGGTGCTAGCTGGAGAGAAGGTGCTGGAGAGCTGCGAGGAACAGGTGTTACAATTCCGGTGGCCGAATCTCATGCGGAAGCGCTGGCGAATTTTTGCCAGAATTAGGTATTTGGCCACAAGTTCCTTCAGAACTGAACCAGTTCGCAGCCCATTGACTCCGTCCTGTATGCATAAGTTCGTCTTGGTTCATAATGATGTGTTGAGATCGTTGGTGCATGGAAATTGCTTGTGATGGTGGTTTCTATGTCCTCGGCCTGCTGAATTCGGTTTTAAATGGTTCATTCAAGTTGGAAATGAGTTGCTGATCACTGTGAGAGGAATTTTTTTTGGATTCGGAGTCTCGAGTCAAGGGATAAGTGCTGTTGAAGTTGCTGCCACAAAACGGGATCTGGATCAGGCCTGATCAGCCGACCTAAACTCGAAAAATTAACCAAAAAATAAAATAAAATAAAATAAATAAAAAATAAAAAATATATATATATATATAAATAAAAATAATAGTAATAATCATGATAATCAATAACCGTAACGATTAGATAACAAATAAGTAAATAATTACCTATACCTAATTAATTTATCCGGAGTTAAGTGTTTAAGTTCCAAGGAAGGGTCAATCGAGTTCACATGACTGGGTTAAAATAATAGTATTATTAAACTCTAAATATATAAATAGACATAACCAAGGATCCAGCCCCAGTAAATTAGAATATACAGATAAGCATCAGGAATGTTAAGTGGTGTAACATTAGGACCTTGTAGGTTTAAAAATTGATTCTCTTAGGGGGTCTATTTTTGGCCTTACAGAATGCGACTAGCCCCTTCTACAAACGCGCCTCGCCCCCTCTACAAACGCGCGCAACCTTTTTACGAACGCACCCAACCCTCAGTGCGCGCGCAACCTTGGTCAGATGCGCCCAACCCCTCCCGGTATGCGCCCGACCCTTTACCGCATGTGCCCGGCCCCTCACGGTACGCGCCCGGTCTCTCCTTATATGCGCCCGGTCCCTCTTTGTATGCGCTCGGCCCATCTCCGTATGCACCCGCCCCCTTCACGCGTCCGCCCCCTGTCTGCACGCGTGCGGCTCAATAGTTGACGTGTCAGCCACGTAGTTGCCTATGCGGCAGTGGGTAAATTGATTTACCTCAAGTCATGGTCAAACTAGGGTTGACCCTTGTCAGATGGACAACAACTTCTATCGGATGGACAGCCGGACAGCCGGAGGGACGGACAGTACCAGACGGACGAATGCTGGAACAACCCTGATAATCAGTGTTATTTGCAATGTGTTATGCACTGCGAGTCCATGTGTGGTTGTCTTCTAATTTAGGTCCTTGGGTGGCTTCGGACGCGAAAGGATTGCCGACATCGGCATCACTTGCAAGCACCGGCGTTCTGCGCACACCTCGGGTGGCTTCGAACGCGAAAGGATCGCCGACATCGCCATCACTCGCGGCTCTACGGGATTGACCAGCGTTCTGCGCAGACCTCGAGTGGCTTGCAAGTGCGAGTCCATGCGTATGTTGGTAGTCTTTGATTCAGGTCCAGGCGGAGCCAGACCTCGAGTGGCTTCGAGCGCGAAAGGATCGCCGACATTGGCATCACTCGCGGCTCCACGTGATTGAGCTTGGTTGATCGCATGCACGGCATGAGCCTACGCCGCTGTTAAATTGAATCTGGGTTTCGTACCCGAGCTACCTCCCCGGGGAATGCTATCTTGCGAGCCGTGAGCGGTGAGCGGTGAGACGCGAGCGGTGAGCGATTTGGGGTAAAAACTTTGAAGTTTAGGGACGTCTAAAATGTTACTGATAGTAAATTAAAAGGGACCTAAAATTCTATAATAGTCTATTACCTAAAAAGAAACAGAATAAATTAATAGATAAGACTCAAGAAGAAGAGGTAAGAGGGAACTCTATATGTGCAGACGTTCATCATTGTGGAAAGCCACAAAAATGTAATTGGAATTAGAGTATACGGTGACACCCGACAAAACTCCTACGATATCCGTTCGAAGAAGTGGGTATCGGAGTGATATCAAAGGTGCATAGATGGTAAACTGTCAAAACTAAGGGAATTAGTAATACGAGACATTAAGAATGGTGTTGTGGGGAGAATATTGTGCTAGTGAAGGCCTTACCCGCAACGAAGGAAGAGAAATATGTAAGAGTGGATAGAACAAAAAAATCAAATGAGGGAAAATGCTTTAAGATGGTTTAGGGTGAAAGAAACTTGTTGCCAAGATAGAGGCAACCCATGAAATGTATCTAGGAAGAAGAGTTACAATAACTATCCGACGATGATAGGAAAATGTCGGACTCCTCTAAAGCCTCAAGATCAAGGAACTCATTGAAAGTAAAACCAGAACCAGAGGAAGTGGAAGTAGACGAAGGGGACACGATGCTTGCCATCTGGTGTGTAGCTTGGCCCGCATACGAAGGGAGACAGAAATTTCAATCCGGTGAAGCTGCCAACGCCATCAAACTGAATGCAGAATGCACGGTCACATATTAGTCTGAGTGGAGAAACAACAGAAGTATAACTTAAAATTCAGACTTACTTACTCAATCGATTTTTTTTGGAGATCTTGCGGATAGGGGGATCATCATCAATGGTGAGGTCCACGGAGGTGGGTTGAACAGAACTGGATCGGGGAGGCTTCGACATAAAAAGTGGCTTCAACACCGCCTCAAAAACAGCCTTATCAGATTCAAAGCCAACGAAATGCCGACCAGCAGCGCGACATGCGCGAAGGGAGTTTCCTAAATGAGTAGAAAATGTTAGAACTATTGACACAATTTATGATAGAGGAATATACATTAGTGTGAAAGTATACGAGTAGGTGAAGCCATACCTGTAGATGCGAATGCATCAAAGATCACAGCGCCAGGTTTAGTAAGGGCCTCGAAAAGCATTTGGTAAAATATGATGCCCTTCTCACATCCAGCCCTCCATGGAACATTTCCCCACATTGTCTGGGTAGTGAAGTCGTTGTGATTAAGTAGGACATCGGTCTCTTCCACTCCCCAACCAGTCTTTGACAGCTGCGCATTCACAATGTATGTGAAGGACTCCAAGGGTAACGCGTTCCTCACGTAGAGAAGGATCCGAAAACGGTGGGTCTGTAAAACAGAAGACAAGGCAAAAGACCAAAATTAGATGAAACGTCATTATATTAAATATGAAGCATCACTTTGAAAAATGATCACTAACCTTCTTTGACGGATCAATGGGCAACGCCAACGGTAATTCGTTAACACCCCACCACTCGCGAAGTAAGTTGAAGTCGTAGGTTGCAGCGTATGACCGGACGTCGGTGCGGATCTGCACAGACTCAGGAATAACAACCATAATGCATCCCTGTTCATGAAGAAACAAATCAGCAAATTCAAAGAGGGCCTCAACAATCGGCTCAGCATAAACATTCCAGGATGGAAAGTCTTTTGCATCCCGCGAAATAGATGGAACCCAGAGGCCTTCAGGAATGTCACCGAGGATGAGATCGAATCCTCGGTGAGGACATGTTGCGCTGCGGGCCAGGTTCGAACTGGAAGGACACACCTGCAGCAGCAAGAGCAAATTCAAATTAGGAGCGAAGAGGAAGGCAAAAACTGCATTGCGGAAAGTACTCCTATTCCAACTGGATTTCAAGTGTGGACATACTAAGTGGACCAATTTCCCACAGAATTCCAGTGTACCATAGAAATAAATAAATTCAATGGCAGAAGCATACATATGAAAATGAGACTTGGTAATGGGAACTAGAATTGCGGTATAAGAGTGCCGCAACCGGCACTTCACCAACCAACAAATAGGCAGTAGTCAATGAGAAGCTAATCAAATTGAAGTAATATACTCGGCTCAAGCATTTACCTTCAGCATGAACTCGTTGAGTCGAAGCATGCAAGGGTGATCTTTTCCTCCATTCATCAAATCTTGGAGAGATGAGAGCTCCACTCTTATACCCATCTTGGATGCTGACACACTCGGTGGAGAGAAGGCGTCATGGAACGCCTTCCTTTTAACAACCGAAGGCTGATTCTTGAGAGAACCCGGAATATCCAAAGACGCTTCAACTTCTGGAATGCTCTCCTCAGCAGCTGGAGCAGACTCTTCCGCGGAAACAGCAGTGGGAATAAGTATCTCAACAACAGGGTCAATCGATGAAGACCCCCGAGACTTCTTTGCAGCAGCTTTGCCCTTACCCTTCGACTTCGTTGCGGTGGCAGTTGCTTGGGCAGGGGTCTCCACGCCAATGAGCTCTAGCTGAATGCTGTCTCGTAGTGCAATATCGAAATGTGGTGGGCTCTGAATTGGGCAGTCTAGATACCAGCCGCACCGCTCCCAATGCTGAGGACCCCAATCATTTTGAATTCCCTCTGAGATCATTGTCGACGGGCTCTTGGGATCCAAGTAGGACGCAAAGAATGGGGGATTGCTTGTGACGGCCCTTGCCGGCATCAAAATGAACTTAAAGTACCGATATAAGGTACGCCGCAATGCAGATGGAAATCCGCATTGATCTGCAGGTTCATAATTCTTGTGAATGCCCCTGTCCACGTTGAACTCCCGAAAAAACGCAGGAGCCCACAGCTGAATCCGTTGTTCCTCGATATAGTCTGGAATTCGAGTGATTGGCTCTCCAACAGCAGGATCGTAATTGACGTCAACACCAATATCTAGCAATGAGCCTTCCAACAGCCGCTCCGCTTCGTTAGAGAGCTGCAGAATGAATGAATTGAGTTAGAATGACACTTCAGATTGGAATAAACCGAAGTCTTACTGGAGGAATAGTCCCTACCTGAGCCCACCAAGTAGCGCGGTGAAGCCATTCAGGAAACTCACTATCGGGAAACTTTGACTTTGGAAACCTGAGTGATTCTCGAAGATTTCCGTCTCTGTTCCAACGCTGCGGCCATTTGACTTTCATAGTAGGGTCCATGGCGGATGTTGCGACCATACAAAGCTTCTCTTGAGTCATCTTGGAGTCGTCTTCATGAGCTTCGTAATGCAGCTTCACCTGTGTGAAAAATCCAGGTGTGTGTTTCGGATCGGCAACTGGAAGCTGGTTCCGTAGCTCTGAAAGGGTTGATAACTTCATCTTCTGCACTGCTTTTCTAACAAACTCTTGAGCATTTGTGGAGGTCCATTCCTTGGGATCTGGAAATCTCTCTGCAAATTTCCTTTGTGCCACCGCAGCGGCCTCTCCAATCTCTTGCTGTCAAAATAACAACAAATTTGACAAGCACAGTTCATAACTCATGGAAAAACGTATTGCATACGAACAAATCAATCAGGATTCAGCATTGAGAGAATTCCGCAATCCGTAACCCCATAGAGCTCTCTACCCTTTAGATCACGTGACATCAATGGGAATTGTAATAGTGAAGCAGTTGGAAAGCAAAATGTGATGATAAAATAGGAAGGAAAGATTAGGTATGCCGGTACCGGCATATCCTATGAGCTTAACGACGATAAGTGTGAGGAAGAGAATGAAATTGAATCAATGAGGGAGAGTAAGTAAGAATGAGTGAGAGTCAAAGACAAGGACAGTAAGGGAGAGTAAGCTATGGTCAGAGTCTGTAATTGGTAGAATTAGGGAGAGTCATGAATAGGAAGAGTAATGATGAGGATCAGAAGAATGAGGGCAATGGAGAGGAGGTAAGGAAGTGGTATAGTACTGGAATGAGAGATAAGGAAAGGAAGAGAAGATCTAGTGAGAAAATGAGTGACGAAGATATAGGGAGAAAATGAGTGACGAATCAGTGTGAGAATTAGTAATCGGAGTGTGAGCTGGGGGTGTGCTGGCAGCGGCACACCTCCTGAGCACCAATCCTTCACAACAGATCGTGGCGCTATGGGATATGCCGCTGCCTGCAGAACCTCTGCCGGCAGTTGATGCTCAAGCTCGGTGTCCCTAATAGAGAGAGGGAGAGCTAGGGAGAGGGAGTAAGGAGTCAGGACAGTCAGGGAGAGGAGGACCAAGAGAGTTGGAGAGTAAAAGGTCTGGACAGTCAGGAAGAGGGAGAATTAGGGAGAGAGTCAGTAGGGGATGAGGGAGAGGTAGTGTGTTGGATACTTATGATAGGTAGACTAATTAGTCGGGACAGTAGGAAGAGGGAGAGTAAATGAACGGGACAAGAAAGGGTTGGGTCGGGATAGAATAGGGGTTGGGTCAGGATAGAATAGAGATGGGTCAAAGAGGGTCGGCACAGTATGGACAGTAGGGAAAAATAGAAGGAAGACAGGTGGATGCACAGGGGGTATGCCGGCAGCGGCACACCCCCACAGCGCCATGCATGGCGGATAATGAATAGCGCTGTGGGGGTGTGCGGCTACCGGCATACCCCTACCTCACTCGCCAAAGCCAGCGAAGAATGGCTGAAGAGAACGTCCACAAATCTGATTAGAGACTCAGGACAAAACACACGAGGTGTGCCGGCAGAGGTACACCCCCACAGCGCCGTCCATAGATGTAAAAGCCTGTCGCTGTGGAGGTGTGCCGCTGCCGGCATACCACCTTCGAAACCACAAAAGCGATCAAAAATATCACATCAGTTTATGTGCGTTAACTAATGAGAGTGATCAGGGGGTGTGCCGGCAGCGGCACACCTTAAAAGCTCCATTCTAAGATAAAGCTGAATGGCGCCATGGTGTGCCGCTGCCGGCACACCCTAGATCACTCTCCGAAGTCAATGAACAGAGAAAGATTCGATGTTTAGGTATGAATTCAAGGGGTGTGCAAGCAGCGGCACACCCCAACAGCTCCGTGCTTTGCGGATTAAGCAAAGCGCTGTTTGAGTGTGCCGCTGCCGGCACACCCCTAGCTTACTCGCCGGAGCCTGAGACAGATGGCTAAAGGGAACGTCTCTAAATATGAATAGGGATTCAAGACTATACTCAGGGGGTATGCCGGCAGCGGCACACCTCCAATGCGCCATGCTTTGATGTTAATGCATTGCGCTGTGGAGGTGTGCCGTTGCCGGCATACCACCTTTGAAACCACGAAAGCGGTTGACATTATCACATCAGCTTACGAGCATTGGCCAAGTCGAGTGAGCAGGGGGTGTGCCGGCGGCGGCACACCCCTAGATCACTCACCAAAGTCAATGCAAGGAGACAGATTTGATGTTCAGGTATGAACTCAAGGGGTGTGCCGGCAGCGGCACACCCCAACAGCGCTTTGCTTAATCAGCTAAGCATGGAGCTGTTGGGGTGTGCCGCTGTCGGCACACCCCTAGCTCACTCGCCTGAGCCTGAGACAGATGGCTGAAGAGAACGTCCTTAAATATGATTAGGGATTCAGGACTGTACTCAGGGGGTATGCCGGCAGCGGCACACCCCCACTGCGCCGTGCTTTGATATAAAAGCATTGCGCTGTGGAGATGTGCCGATGCCCGCATACCACCTGAGTATTGACGAAAGCGGTAGACATTAGCACAACAGCTTACGAGCGTTGGCCAAGTCGAGTGAGCAGGGGGTGTGCCGGCAGCGGCACACCCTTAGATCACTCACCAAAGTCAATGCAAGGAGACAAATTCAATGTTCAGGTATGAACTCATGGGGTGTGCCGGCAGCGGCACACCCCGACAGCGCCGTGCTAATCTGCTAAAGCATAGCGCTGTTGGGGTGTGCCGCTGCCGGCACACCCCTTGCTCACACCAACGCCAACAATTCAAAATGAGGATGATTCACACAGTCCACGTGCATCATTAAGAATGCGAATTGATGTACGAGCATGAAGACGCGAAATCCAGTAGTAGCATGAATTGTATTGCAGCCATGGAGGTGTCCCGCTGCCGGCACACCCCCAGTGCATGTACTTCAGAGAATTTTGTCAATACCTTAGAAACTTCATTTTAACAAAGCCATACAACAGTACTCATCATAATACAATATATCGTTCTAAATTGTGCCCTTCCAAGGTAATATGACAGTAGGCCACAGGACTATAATCAACCTAGTATGATTCTCCATGAATTACAATTACATAAGTTGAAGAAATTTCAGAACCAGTAAACGAAGTCTCACCTGATATAGAACAGAGTTCAAGGTCTTCAAGGTCAAGGTGTACCACGTCCGCTTTACGGAGTTTTGCTTCGCTTCAGCTGCATAGATTTCCGCTTTTGAAACTAGCTTCTCGAAATAGTTGAGAGGCTGCCCCGCCATACCTTGAATTCGGTACAGCTTATGCACCAGATTTGTCGTAACAAATGACTTTTGATTTCGCCTAAATAGAGATATGAATAATCCATTAGAACAGTCTACAGTTAAGAGTCCATTGATGGGCATGAATATCAAGTATTTTTACCAGTTTACTTGATGTAGTGCCGTGAGGAGGACTGGAACATATCCATTCACGTTGTCCTGATGGAAATTCTTCCATCATGTACATACAAGTATTAGTCTTTATATGTGTGGATTTTAATAAGTAAGGAATTGGGGTAAAAGGGGTTGGTCGTGGTAAGAACCACGGTTTGAGGATTTGGGCAGGTGTTAGCATTTAGGTGCTGCACCGTTCTTGTCACTGCTCAGGGGGGTAGGTAGCGGGTTGACTGGTATTTTTCCTGCCTCACTAGCGAGCCAAGCCGTGGGCCGCCGAACCACTCGACGGGCTCGATTGGGTTCGAACCCGGACCGGCGGCAGCCACTAACCACGACATTTCCAGCCAACCAAGTCCACGACTTGGCGATCAGGTTGTGCGAATCAATACCTTTATACGTCCGTACCATCAGCTATCTTACGATAAGTTTTATTTTTTATTTTTATTTAGTTATTTTTTTTATTTTACTTATCTTGTTGGTTGGAAGGTCTAAGTTTTTAGTCTTCCAATAAATAAAAGACTAGGGGATTTTATGTGGTTGAAAGTGGAAAGGATAAGAAAGTAATGAAGTACCTTGTGAGGTACTTTGGGTAGGGTGACATGGGCTGGAGTGCCCACGTCCACTTGAGGTGGAAAAGTTGGAAAAGAGATTCCTTAGAGTGTGTATGTGTGTGTGTGGGCGGGAGAGAGAGGAAGGGTTTGGAGCAGAACTTTGACTGTATGTAGCTCGGCGAATTTTGTTCGCATTAAATTGAAAATTTGAGGGTTTGTTCTTTGTCTTCAGAGATTTCTATACTCGTTTCAAAAATTGAATTCGGAGTTATGTAGCAAAAGTTACAAAGGTTTGTTTTTCTGTGAAAACCCGAGGCCATCCATTGAGAGGCAGAGGTTTGACAAGCTATAACTTTTGCTGTAGTTCTTAGTTTTCTTTGAGATTTGGAAGGTGTATGCGTCTCTATCTTAGCTTTCTAGAAAGATATCACAATTGAAATTCAGAGTTGTGAGCAAGAAGTTATAGAGATCTGAATGAATAGGGGTAGGCAGAACTTTGATTGTCCATAACTTTCGGACAGTAGTTTAGATTGACTTGAAATTTGGAGGAGTGTTAGTTGTCTGAATTAGCTTTCCAGAGAGCTATTACACTTAGTATTTGAAGTTTTGAGTCATCTGTGTCACTTGTTTGAAGGTTACAGCCTTGGTGAAACTTTTCCATTGTGTTTTTGAACACTTCTTTTGAGTTTCTTAGTGTTTTTGAACACTTGAAAACTTTGGAGTTGAAGGATGGAGGAATTGAAGACTTGAGGATTGACTTGAAGAGAAGAGAAGATGGAGACAAGTGTGTTGTGGCTTGTGGTCCGATTTATTTTTTTGTGATTCCAAGCCAGCTTTTGAGGCTAGTTGTATTTCAATTCTGTTCTTGTAAACTCTGTTGCGGCGAAGTGGGGTTAATTGCCCACACGGTCGTGTTTATGTCGTTCCCATCGGTGAGGCACGTTTGCTGGTCACCGTGGGTTTGAATTTTAGGAGCCAATCTTTCGGACGGTTTCAGCTTGTGGTCTGGCCGTCCCGTTTTACCCGTCCGAGGCCGTGGTTTCTTATCACCCACCTTTACCCTAAACCCTTTAGAGCCACCACATGATAGGCCAACGGGGAGGAGTTTGAAGACTGAAGACTGAAGACTAGAGACCGAAGACCTAAAGATTTGAAGATACGATTGGTTTCCCGAGCAAACAATCTCCAGTCGCAGCCAGATTCCCTGCGAATTCTCAAGGCGCTCCCCTCTCTACACGACAACGTTCAGGAGTATAGACTCGACAGAATAATGCCAACTGGAGTCTTCACCATGGTCCCGGTTTATTATAGGCAGCCATGCCTGCACGCGGTGATTTCCATCCCAGACATGGAACATCATTCCTGAGAAGACTCTCAAGTCCGGATCGGCATTCAGCTTCAACTCGAAAGCTTCGTTAGCAGCAATCCATGCGCGACTCCAACCCTTGAGGACGTCGTCAGAAACAGCTTCAGTCTTACCTACGTGATTCTCGGCTGCAACATAGAACACACCAGAGCCCCCCATGTAACCATTCCTCAGAAAGTGTGATCCCAGCCCCATGACATCATTCTTCAAGTGTGGTCGAATGATTGGCAGTCCAATCATTCGGCATAGTGGGATGTTCAGCTTCGACTTCTCTTTAGGCTGAAATCGAAGTCCATCCAGAAGTGCAGTCGTGTTTACGGTCTCCTTTAAAACAAGATCGTCCATCTGCTTCTCCAAATCCGCAGCAGATAAAGGCTCTGTTGAAGTCCGAACAGGTTCTGCCACTTCTACAACGTCCTCACTTTCCGCCTTATCATCAATCAATTGTTCACCAAGTGCAATGGCTGCTAAGATTGAAATTTCGGTGTTAACATCACATGTCAACGAAAACTTGAATTGAATTTAATAGTCTACCTGATGGCTGCAATTCAGAGTTCTGAGTCTCCATTTCAGTGTCAGCCTCGTCTCCCCGAACTGAAACCTCAGACATGCTCTCCATTTCTACAATGCAAATTGAATCATGTTAGTAGGAATGTTAAAATAACTCAGACTAAAATGAATGTGAAACCAAATCCTGGTAAACAAAAAAAATGATAAAGAGCATAACGACAACCTCTATCTGAATTAATATACTTCAGCGTTCTGTAGAATGACTGCGAGATCTTGCGTTCAATATGCACAACTTCACCAGAGACATATCTAGTATGTTTATGACAAACAAAACTATGACCTACATGACGGACAGGCTCTTCCAAAAATTTTAGAGAAAAAATTAAAATGGCGCTCCGCAAACTTCTCACTTCACAAAAGCATCCCAAGTTCTGAGTATTGCAGGACCTTGCGCCAGTGCTTTACGAAAATTCAGTGGTTTTCAAGAATAGTCTCATCAGTTTGCTGATTGGAACTGACTGACTAAAGAGAAAAATAATCTGTCTGAATCGAGCCGTCGCTGATGACGAGGTTGTCCATTCTTCCGAGCTGTCCATGAAGTTTGTCGACCCAGATAGACGCTTTGCAGACAGTTCAGAGAAGCGACGATCTACCATATCAAGAGCAACATCCGTGAATCAACAATCGTAAAGCTGAACACCAGAGGAGAAGGGTGTGCCGCCGGCGACACACCCTCCTAAAATTCCCTGTCGACATTGACAGGCTCTCTCGGACAGAGGTGCCAATACAAGTAGACTCCTCAAAGCTTCACATTCCAAAAACCCTAAACCCCTAAAACAGAAACAACTCTAAATGACCATTACCCTCAACCAAAAGAACGCGAGACGAAATCACAACGCGGTATTCCACAAAAACTACGGCACATGAAAAGCCCACAATCAGAGAGGAACCCAGAATACCAAAACACGAATTCATTAGCAAACTAACAAATACCTGTAGAGCGACGTGCCGAGCTCGCTTCGGCCCCGTCCATCTTGGACTGTCCACCGCACGCAAGCTCCTCGTCGACTCCCGCAAGCTCTTCCCCTTCTCCAGCAGGTCGATCACGATCGCTCTGACTTTCCACACAATTGCCCTCACGATCTTCACGGCCTCCTGAAAGCAAAATACGAAAAATCAAGTTCAGATTCTGCGGGTCGGCACCAAGATCGATGTCCTTCGCATTTTAGAAGTTAGGTCAGACAGATACCTATACCCTCACGCAAATAGGCTAGTATGCACCCTCAAGTGCCGCCTTGAACCCTAAGACGTGCGCTTATGAATTGACAGAGTATCAACGTTGAAGCGATGTCACTTCCTAAAATCTCAACTCAACATGTCACAGTTGCAGTCTCTTCACAATCAAGTTTTTCCCAGTTATCACCTTTTAACATGATATCAATTCAGATACTAATCAAATCACATGTCAAACACGAAAGTACACATGCCTAAAAAGATTGCGGCCAATCCTCACCAATACCTGAGTTTGTTGTCAATTCCCTCCCCTCACTCATTTCACCATCATTGGTTTTCTCCGTGACATGACCACATCCATCATTCCATTCAGGAATTCCAGTTAGCTGAGAACTATTCTGCCTAACATCTCTATTCTGAACTCCATCAAACTCTAATCTCTTGGAAGTTTCAGGATAGGATTCATTGGACTTCCCAATAGCCACGCCTCTCATTTCTCTACTTCTCATCAATGTTCTGCGATCACTAAAATAGAGCTTCTGCTTTCGTCTTTTCATAACACAAGAATCACATCGGCAAAGTTCAACGTCTAGGGCAAAAGTAAAGGATACATATATTGTGCATGTCTGGAAAAGAAGTAAGCTGCGTCATTTTAGGGTGACCCTTAAAACCCTCAAGTTCCCGTCATTAGCAAATCAAGGGTCATGTACTTGATATTTTTATTGTTGTTCATTAATTTGTGCCCAACTGATTGAGCCGGCTACTTCGAGCATTAATGCATCGAACCACCAAAGCATTATTGAATAATATTCAAATGGCCATAATGTGGCGAAACCGCCAGATTCACACTATCTGAGAGCCACCATATTTTAGGGGACATCATCATATCCTTTGAAGAATCCATTGTCATAAATCCATGGTACCACACCTATCTTAATTTAATGTGTTACTGTTGATTGTGTTCCTAACCCCTGATTTGGATTGCTCTCAATTAGATTTCAAAGCTTCCAATTGATTCTTGTTTTCATAATGCAATCCATTTGTCTTAATTTTCCATTTACACCTGTTCAATTCTTACGGCTGTAGAGATTTATTGGCACATTTCCTGACAATCTGAACTCCTGCAATTGCTATGAACACTCCAGGATATCAATGTCCCACCTATTCACCTTCCTGCCAGTTCATGAGGCACCCCTTCATCTGTCGTAGTTCTTTTCTTTCGTAGCTTTGTTCACGGATTAGAATGGCATCCTTGGCGGATCATGTGGCGGGATCCGTCGTCATCCGTAGAGAGAGTGGAGGCGTCCCGATCCATTTCTCCACTGATACTGAGGGAATGGCGAGTGTTAGTTCCCTTCAATTAAGTCAGCGTTTTCATATCCATGAGGGGTCCGTGCATGTTGAAAAAGAGGAATTTGATGAGTATACAGGGGAGCTCACACACACTGTGGCTCAGCATTCGTGTATTCGAAACAATGCAGTAGTCTGGTCATTGCAGTGTGGGAAATTCAGAGTGTATGGAGCTAGGGATAGTCCAGACGATTCGCCTTCAGATTCCTTAACACCCAAGTTGTCTACCGCAGCATCACAGGTGACTCCTTTGCTGCAGAAAGTGAAATTAGAACCGGTAGAGAACTGCATACACATTCTCAGCGATGAGTCTGACAGCGATAGTCTAGGATTTTGTCCCTCTGAATCCGAGAAGAAACCGTCACTTCCCGCCATGCCTCCGCCCGTAGTTGCGTCTTCCACTCTGCCTCCGAGATCAAAACCCACAGTGATGCCTAATCATCTTCCATTCTCTAGTACAATCGACTGTTTACGTAAACTTCAGTCTCGATCCAGATCAAATTTTTTTTTAACTAAGATAGATATTAATTCCATTAGAGTTGAGAAGGTGGAATTCCTTCCAGCATCGTTTAATGGAGATGTCCTTTTTGAGCTTCCACCCATTGGGAAAGGAACTTCCCCATCACAGGCTGGATCGCTCCTGGGTATGGATAAGAAACATGACGGTCATAGTTGGACAAGAACCATGACCACTCACATTGCGAATGACTCCAACCTTACCTTCAGGACATCTTCATGTTTGGGACATTTGCAATGGGACGAAGCTATTTTGCGAGCGTAGAGCGGTGAGCGGTGAGCGGTGCGCGGTAAGTTCTGAGATATTTTGATTAAAATGTAACTTTAAGCAGTAAGCTTAGGGTATTTTTGGACTAACCGTATTTTTTGTAATTTTTTTTCCTAAACTTAGTAAATATTGGGACCTATGACCGTGGACAATTAAGGGTTCTGGTACAGAAATAAATGTAAATATATCAGTGAAAAATCTGGTAAATCTGGTAAATTGAATATTTGGAATTATGATCGTGTACAATGAGGGCCTACGGCCGTGGAAAATTTGAATACTACCTAGGGTCTAGTGATTTAGAAACATTATAGATCAGTAAATGGATATTCACTGTATTAGAGTTGGGATAACATATAATTTTTGTCAAATGATTCTTATCGTATACTTTAAAATGAAATTTACTGTATCACTAAGATGAGGCATACTGTGTTAGTTATATGATATCACTTACTGTTTCAGTGAATGGGTCTTACTGTTTTAGTAAATTTAGACTTACTGTATCAGTAAAAAATAACTTACTCTCTCAAATCAAAGACGAACTGTTTCAGTATAATGAGAATGGAAGGTATTCTAAAAGGGTCAAGCAACTTTGGAACAGTGAAATACATGTGGTGAGTCAAATATCTTGTAGTGGCCCTTTTAGTCTCACTACATCATGATTATAACAAATCCTCCATACATATGTTTCTCTGAAGAAACAAAAAACTCTAAGAGTCAAGGTACTTCAGTAAACCACCGTTCAAAACTCTATTCACTTCGTTGAAGCTAAAACTAGCTGCATGAATGAACGTATCTGATTCTGAGTCCAAACCACACACTACAGTAAACAAATAGTACAAATGCTTACAGTTGGCCCATTGACCCCGTTTTCCAATTGCTTTAGTCGCCATCTCCTTGAAGTTAGGACAACTGCATGCTGGCAGCTGCGAAATTGTCAAGTAGTATTGCTGTACCTTTGGGGGCGTGCCGAAATCCAATGAAACAATGCATCCTAAGGCAGGTGCTGGAAGCATGCACAATTTGCGCACTCTGCCTTTTAGTGACAGGGCTGAGGCACAGTTATTGGCGTGCTTTGTTGACGGGGCCTTCTTGTTGCGACGAATCAACTTCCCTGAACGCCGGGTGGGAAACTCATTCGGATATGCTGGAGTCGTGTAGCTTGCTAAGTCCACAAGCAACGGGTGGTCCTGAAAAAGTCTTGTAGGTGTCATCTCTTTCTGCTGGGGCAGTCTAAAGCCTGCGTTTTCTAAAGAGAGGATCTCTTTGCAGGTTAAGTTGGTCCCCAACTTAACCGGCCATACCTCTGGAACGCTCGGCACTGAGAGAACCCACTTCCTCCTTGTGCCCTTGACGCACCTCTCAATATCGTCGTTGCAAAAGAAGAAGTCCATGGGGTCGGTCCTATTTTTCCGATAATTCTTCATGAGGCCCGAGTAGGTAGGTGCAGCGGTGCTCTTCCCGTCTTGTACAATCATCACAACGCACTTCTTCTTGGTGATTGCTTGTAGAGCAAAACAAGCCTTCGCAGATGTCTTAGGCAGACGTGCGATGTGCCATTGGGCAGGATTGCATGCTGTCTCCTCAACTGCGGTGACGTGGTACCGATCGAGCTGCTGTGGAGCGTTGTCTGATGGAAGTTGCGGCTGCTCGTCATCTGTAGTTGTGGGAGAATTAGGAGTTATCACAGGAGGTGGAGAGGAGTTCAGTCGGGCAGATCTGGTTTGGACGCGTGGACGGGATATACTTATCTTGTCTGGCCTGTGAGATTCACGTTCGTCACCAAAAGCAGTATCTGGTTTACGCTTCAGAGAAACAAAAACCTCTTCCCCTTCGAGGTGGGGAGTCCTGGTGCACCACTCGTCACCGCCAGGCATCTTCAAGATGGCCTCATGAAGCGGTTTGGAGTTTCCTGTTTTTGCGGCTGACCTCTGAGCACTCCTCAGCTTCAATTCCTCCCTCGACGGTCCAGTACCAGGGTTCTCTCCCTTTAAGAATTGGCAATATGCTGAGCACTGCATGAAAGCACGCACGAAGTCATCGACAGTTGCCACATATAAGTCTCTGCCTCGATCGCCAGATTGCTGCTTCCACTTGTTATGAATAGATTCAGCAAGGTTACATGATGGCATTTCCACTAGCTCGTCTTCACTAAGATCCTGCAATGTGAATACACTCCCGAATTAGCATAATGGTCGAATTCATGTAGTAGTACTAAATAGAATAAAGTATAGATGAAATATAGTGGGAAGTCTAAACTCACAAACTCCATAAATCCACCCCATTGGCGGTAACGGAAATGCCAGAAGGCCAGCCAGAGCTCCAGACGAGGAAGGGCTTGTTCAGTTGCTGCACCGGATGACATCCACCATGCCCGAATTGCCAGATACTTCGTCTCGGCCTCCGCCATCGATTTTGCATTCTTGTACTGCTGGCATAGTCTTCGATGCTGAGATTGCAGGTCTTGACGGATATCGGCCTTGGTATGTTTCTCCAAGGACTGTGTCCAATGGAAAAGACAAGTCCTTTCTCTGTCCACCATCATTTCAGACACATCTCCACTTCCGTATATGATTCGAACCGCATTCCAGTTGGCTTGTGCACTGTCGGCCATGAAACCTTTAAAATTGACATTGACCACTCCATGCGCGGCCATGAGGGCGTTGAGGTTCTTCCATAAGATTGACTGGGCTGCAACATCTTCAGACTGCATGTCGCATACAGCAATTGTCATGACACGACAATATGTGGAATCGTACACATGGCAAGCCATTGTAGTCCACGACCTGACCCGTTTGACATGGTCAAACATTATCCAAGAGTTCTCCAGGTCACCACCAGTTTGCATTCGTTTCACCAGGTCGACTCCGCTGCCCGGTCCAACTTCAGACATCTTGAAGACAAAGACCTTGTCCATGTCCGCCCCTTGCCCTGGAAACTTATTCTGTTGCACAAACTTCCAATTGCTAGCACCGCGTAACTTGGTAATACTGTCCATGACTCCAAAGCGACGGAAAGTCCTGAACGTGGTGACTGCGTTACGAATGTTGGGCGAGGTGAGGTGCTTACATCGATCGAAAATACCTTGCAGCTCGTCCAGCTCCAAGATCTTCTGTGGTTCTCCTTCTTTAGCAAGGAGGAGTGGGCCCAATACGTCCTTAGCAGTTTCAAGCACAATAGCCGAGCGAGTGGCTGATGGGGTGCGTTCGACTTGCTCCCCAATCAAGCTGTCTGTCAGTTCGATGAAGTCCCGATGATCCCCTGACTTGACGGGATGGTCGTGAGATCCCAAGTGCACACAAGCCCTCGTAATGTGAGGTGAGGCAATAACATAGTAGATCTTAGCAGGGCAGGCAGCAACACAAGTGGGAGGGACGTTACAGGATTTGCAAACAACTGTCGAACCAGTGGGAGGCTTGGACCCCTCCTCAAACACCTTCTGAGACAATCCTTCCCACTCTGTTTCATTCACTTTGGAAGTTCTGTGGTCTCGCTGAAGATACTCACAGTCACGGTTGTCGCAACGGAGGTGGCCTAAACAAGAGGATGTACGAAACAAAAGATTCAGATCATTCTGAATATTGGATGTTATTGTGCGAGACCAAGCATGGCCATCGTACCGTCTATCCATTCCACGAAGCTGCTTGGCCTTTGTGTTCTGGCCGTGGTCACCTAAAGGTGGAAATTCAAAGATAACGTCCCCATCGTAACGAGGGGGGAGGTAATCAACCTGCTGGAGTTTGATTGCATCAAAGTTTATTCGAGATAACACACTTTTGGAACGTTTACGAGCTCCAAGGCGCATCAAAGAATGAATGATACTGACAACAGGACTTGCCACAACCTTGGACTGACCAACTGCATGACGAGACGGACTGACTGGAGGAGTTGTTTCCTTCCGAACTACTTGTGGAGACAGCGCAGCTTGGACTTTACTCTCTGATCTTAGAATATCAACCTCACTTTCGGAATCATCACTGAGCTCATAGATTGTTTCTAGACCGGGCTCAATTTTGACCCTAGACGACACTGGTCTCTCAATGCTAACTGTTGACGACTCCCTAGGTGTTAGAAGTTCAGTCGAACCATCTAACACAGACTCTGAGACTCCATATACACGATATTTTCCGGGCTTGAGCAACCAGAACGAACCGACATCATTCTCTCCTCTAGTCTGACCAACTGCATGTGAAAGTAGACCGGTTTGATCGTCAAAAACTTCTTCTTCGACAAAGATAGTGTCCGCACGAAACTGAAACCTCAAACTTAATAATGTACAAGTGACTGTAGCATGACCGTCTTCACCTAATGGAATAAGGACCGGAACAGAATGATTATCAGCACAAACAAGGGCCATAGTATTCCACACTAAAACGCTCAACCACTGAATTCAATTCGCATCTAGTGAAGGACTTAAACAGCAGTTTGACACAACAAGTACACTGAACATTGAAATGGTATGAATATATAACAAGAAAATATATTACAGTGTAAACTGGTTATTCTATGTCACAAAAAGAGGAATGTCAGAAGTAAATAAAGAGTCCTGCAGATTAAGCTGAAAGACGGCTGCCAATGAACAATTTAAGATGTAAGCCCAAGACATGTAAGAAATCGATATTTCTCTTTAAGATACTTTACCAATATAAAGATTGTTTTAGAAGCAGTTCAATCATACACACTCAAAAGCTGTTATGTTTAACTGTTTTCAAATGGTAGAATCCAAATACAGGCATACAATCTAAACATTGATTGTTATAATATAGATTAGCAAATCAGGTCATACGAATGACGGCTTTCACAAGATTTGTGGAGAGCATGATAATAGCTCTGAAATATTTAATTCCATACATCAGAATGCACGGATGCTATATTGTCATTAACAAAGAATACGCTTATGGGAACCTTTGGCATTATTGCCACCGTCCTTGTTATGACAATGGTCAGTGTTGAACTATAGTAAGCAGTGCATCCTGCTGAATATAGTTTCCGTCCTTTGGGAAGTGGGGTACTCCTTAATAAAGATCTTGAGTACGTGCCTGGTTTTATTATCCCTACACTAGAGTAGGCATGACTCTTGAGAGTAGACTTGACATCTATCCGGGTTGTTTCATCTGCCTGCATCGATGGAGTCCGTGGATCTGAACTGTGAACCACGACCGCCGGTGTAACTGCGCAGTCAGCTCGGTTGGCAATCTTCATGCTATTGTCGTCTGAAACTCTAATACAAACAAAAGGTCCATGGAAACCATCTATGGATAACGTGCAGTTAACAGCTAAACTCGAAATCGACTAGAATGTGGTCGACGAGACTCTGGTCAGGCTCTCAGTTACTAAATTTATATCGTATGAAGTTAGAAATTTGGAAGATTGTAGAGTTTTCCCATACCTTTAAAACGACACCATTTATGCTTCAAAAATCCTCATACTTTAGGAGATATTCACGGTCAAAGTTTAAAGGCACTGTTAGGGCATGCTAAAATCTGCCCAAGACTGCGGTATATGCTCATTAATTCTCAAAATCTGCCCAAAATCAATTAGATCGCAGTAACTTCAAAAGTTCACCAAAAATTAAGATTTTACTTTTTTCCCAATTTTGTTTTTTGTAAATGTAAAAGACGTAGTAAAGCATGATCTCACCGTTTGGATTTTCAATCCGATAATTTTTTACATGCCTTTTTAATTGTTGAAAATGGGCATTTGTATTTGAATTTCAGCTTACATCCATGTGAAAAATTAAGCATTACTTTTGGTCTAATAGGTCCTATGAGGGTAAAAATTATATAAATATTTTCCTTACTCACATAGGAACAAGACTTTGAAGACCCTCAAGTCAAACTGCTTATTTAAAAATTGGTTAATTTGTCCCCAAAACATTAGTTTTCCATTCTACAACAGGGAAAAAATCTTATATTTCAACTTTGAACATTATGATCTCACAAATGGAGAGGAATTTGAATCTAAGATTCGGTATGCATGTACATGTACAAGTTAGGTACTAGATCTTACGGTTACATACTCGAAAATTTGTCAAAAGTTCAAATTTTTCACTGTGCATTGAAAGAGGGCAGTTTTAAGGGTTAAAACATAATTATTTCATTTCTGGACAACCTGAATAGCAAGGATTATAATGTACTAAAATACTAGTCATAACTTTATGGCCACCAAGTATCTGACATGGCAGGATACGATTATCTATATTAGATTTGAGCGCCGGCTTATATAGTGAATTATATGAGTGACGATTAACTCTTACAACCTACCTTAAATAATTTTAGAATCTGTAGATAAAATAAATAAATCTAAGCGAATGTGAACATAATGATCGCGCATTGGTGTAAATTTTGATAGACTTGACAATGATAAATTGGATCTCTTTGCTTCAGTATTGTGAGACATGATCACTAGATCGAAAGCAAGAGCAGATAGAGAAGTCAAGAGGACTATAGAAAAACAGAGGCGCATTGAGAGAAGGCACAGGTTAGAATCAACAGAGAGCTTAGGAACGCCGTACAATTTGCGGCCGACAATGGGTAGACGAGGGGGTAATTCTTTGAGGGGTACTGGTAGAGCATCCAAAGGGGATAAGACGTTTGATGTCTCAGTGGTAGCTCCCATCGTTTTATTTCCAGTCTCAGAGGAAGAACACCCAGTGGACCATGGAGGCAGTGAGGTGTTGTTTTTCTGCATTCCTAAAGATGATCATTTTTTTGCTTTCGAAATGTTTACTTCTATCTAGTACTGTTAGAATAATTTCGACCCATTCACTTCCGTTGTCGTTAGAATAGTTTTGATCCATTAACTTCCATTCACTTCCGTTGTGGGCATGAATATCGGCTCCATCATTTTCATTTTTTTAACACTGGTGTTCGAATATGAATTGGAATTGGCATCGGCTCTTGGAACAGGGACTGAGGTAGACACAGCCTCAACCTAAGGCAGCCTCGAGTGCCTCAACATCACATCATAGTGACCAGCAGGTTTGGAATATGTGCATTTCAATGCTGACTTGTTGTTGGTCCTATGTGATGATTGCATTCCATTGCTTACAGTTTTGTTGGTCGACTTTATAGCTAATGAGCACAGGGCATTGATTTCCGCAGACTCAACAGAGTGTAGGAGAACTCGATCGCGACCCTGAGGTGGTCGATCTGGTCGAAGGCAGCATGGAAAATCACGAGCAGCACTTCAGGGACGAGGTAGACTGTCACACCCAGAAATCTTATGTAAACCTTTCGTATAAACCTACGGTGTGCATTGACTGAGTTACTCGGTTTAGGGTTTCCAGAATTCCAAGGCTTGTTTTGCGGTTCAGGGTTTGATTCCCACATGTGACCTTGAATTGTCTAGATCTACAGTCTCGGCCCCGAGAGAGACTTCTTATCGCACCTAGGCTAAAGCTGATCGATTATGTAGAGTACACAATGAGATTATCGGGATCGTGACTGAAGTCCTGAGTAGGGCTGATCTGATATATATCGTAGCTTGTGATTCCATATCGGTGCCGAGAGAGACTTTTGAGACGTATTCATAGACTTCGATAGCATCCTCCTTGACACTTGCGGATTCAGTGGGAGCCGCCAAAGATGACCTCCGGCTCTTCGATGGGCATGTAAGCCCAAAAATAAACCCCCTAAGAGAATCCATTTTTAAACCTACGAGGTCCTATTGTTACACCACTTACCATTCCTTATGCTTAACTGTAAACCCTAATTTCTACTGGATTTGGATCTTGGCATATCCATTTATATATTTAGAAATCAATAGTACTATTATCTTAATCCAGTTAAGTGAACTCGATTAACCCTCCTTGGTATTTAAAGGCTTAACTCTGGATAAATTAGATAGGTATGAATAGTTAATTAATTAATTGTTATCTAATTATTATGGCTATTAGTTATTATGATTATTATTACTTATTCTTTATTTATTTATTTATTTTAATTTTTTGTTGTTTTATTATTATTATTATTTTTTTTTTATTTTTTTATTTTTAGTTTAGGTCAGCTGATCAGGCCTGATCCAGACCCTGGTTGGAGCAGCAACTTCGGCAGCCTTTATCTATTGATTCGGGACTCCGAATACCAAAAAATTTCCTCTTAAAATGATCACCAGCTCAATTCCAACTTGGTTAAAACACTAAATACCTAATTTGAGATTGATACCGGCCTCCACCAGCAGTCGCAGCAGACAGTCCCTGTGAGTCCCAGGTTTTGTTTTTTTTTTTTTTTAAAACATCTTAACTTCCTAGGATTAACTCCGAATTGAGCGTTTTCAACTTCTAATCTTATTAGTTTTTCGTGCTCTTGACGATGGACTCCTCAGAATGTCCAACCAGACCTTGAGGACTGCCACATACAGACGGACAGCGGCGACCCAACAACCACAACAAGTATTCACAGCTTCCTCATGAGCTCACACATCATTCAATTGGGAACACCATTCACCAAATTCTCAACGATTCCAGCAAGCACCAACTTACAAGCATCAGCATTCTTGCATCGGCCAGCGAGCAATCATCACCAAGTTTTGGAACCCTAATGTCAAAAAAAATCCTCCAGCGCTTCCGCACAAGTTTAGAGATCCCACAAATTCAATCAACACAAGAAGGAAACCGCAACGACCGCATGCAGGTAGGAATTAGGGAAGGTAGCTTCACCCAGGAAATACTCCCTGGTCCGAGCGCCGCAGCCTCTTCTCGCCTGGATCCTCCAGCTCGAGTCTTCTCAGCTCGCGGCACCTTCACACCACCGCGCGCACACACGGCTCCACGATCACCAACGCCGACCTTCAACAGCGCCTCCACACCGAAGCTCCCACCGCAGGAGCACTCCAGCGCGCTCTCTCAAAACCACAAAAAAAAAGAAAACACGGCTCTCTCTCCCGTGCTCAGAGCCAGACCTCGTGATCACAATCACGGACCCTTGCGCGCACAGGTGCGCCCCTCGCCGAGCAGCCTTCCGGAACAGAGCCCAGCTCGTGCAAGCCCCAGCTCCGATCCCCGCGCACACACACAAAAACAGAAGAGTCCAGCTCTTCTCTCGCGCCGGAGCTCACCCTCCAGCTCCCCGAACACGAGACATCCTCGCGCAGGCAGGCGCAGACCCTCCTCGCGCGCAGCCGGTGCGCTCACCACAAAGACGAGAGACTCTCCTCGCACAGGAGCCTCGCACAAGAAAAACGAAGAAGAAAAAAAAACAGAAGAGTCCAGCTCTTCTCTCGCGCCGGAGCTCCTCCTCCAGCTCCCCGAACACGAGACCTCCTTCACGCGCTCAGAGCGCGCCTCTCCCCACAGAGCTCTTCCAAGAAAGAAAAAAAAACAGAGAGGCCAGCTCTCCCTCGCGCCCAGGGCGCACACACCACCAACCACCAAACAAAACAAACCCAACCCAAAGAAAAAAACGAGAGCTCCAGCCCTCTCTCCTGCTCGCAGGAGCTCCTCCTCGCTCCAAAAACGGCCCCCCGAAAATCCCGTGACCCCAGCTCTCTCGCCAGCGACTCAGCCTGGCTGGTTCTCCTTTTTTTCTTTTTTTTTCTTTTTCTTTTGGTCTTTCTCGTTTTTCTTCCCCGACAAGACTGGCTTAGTTTAAATGAGGCAGCCCATGACCTCTCACAGAAGTGCAGGATTGGCCACTTACAGCCGTTTTTGCATGTTTTTAGTTTATTACTAGCATTAACTCGCCGCTTTGCTCCTGACAAGCCTCCCTAAAATTAATTCCATGGTGGCAAGAATTGTCATGTGGCATGTGCATGGGGAAGCACACCCAACCACCTTCTTTTCTTTTCTTCCCCTTTTTTTTCTTTTCCTTTTGATCTTTTAACGACCATTACCCTAGATCTACTACTATCTACTGATGATTTGCAATTTACTTATAACTTCAAAAACTAACCACATAGCTGGACTCCTAGCACCCTAATTAGTCTACACAAATTTTCCTAGCATTTTTGGAGTTCATTAAGTATTTTTTCCGAGTGGTCAACCCGTCGACTAACTAGTCAACCCCTAGAATTAAATAGTAATTCAACTCGGAAAATTCTAGAAATTTTACCACTACTTCTACCTGCTAGGAGACACTCTCTCAATTTTTTCCATAATTTTTGTCCCATTTCTCAATTTTTAGTCATTTTCCAAGGACCTTTTTTTCCCTTTTTTATCTTTCTCTTCATTCCCACTCCACTTCCACTACACTTTCAAGCATATTAGTAGGGAAGAGGAAAAATACGAACCGTAGTGTGACATCATGGCACTAAGTTTATTACTCTAGGAATTTGACTCTAGTAGATGGATTGACTACTACTTTAACTAAAATTGGGTCAATACTATCAAAAACTCGAAAAAAACAAAGAAAAAAGAGTGAGGGCCCACTTTGGCCACTCACACATGGCGACCATCTGGGCCGACTCGTGAGAGGAGAGTGGACCTAGACCTCTTGCTCACTACGGCACACGGTAATGAGAAAAAATAAAGAGATGTAGAAAGACAATTATGGAATTTGGAAGAAAACTAGGAAGTTAGACAAAAGTGATGGGATTGAAGAAAAGCTAGGAAATTTCAATAGAGAAGGGGGAAAAAATGAGAGAAAAATAGGGAAAATAGAGACGGCATTCGACTAGAAAGAATTGAAAGATTAGCAGAATGGATGCACGTCCCAATTTTTGAGTTAAACCCATTCGCCCTGGACGGACCCAGGTTGAATCTACAGCCAAAAAAGATTTCAAAACCGCCTTCCGCCTTCATCGGAGTGAACTTGGACTACAGAGAGATAGAAGTTCCAATCTCTTTGGAAGGTAAGGAAAGCAAGGAGAGAAAACTATATTTTTGATAAGAATTTGGGAGAAAGGAAAACACTTGTCTCTAGTGTAGTGATGAAACTAGTATGGTTGACCCATGGAGAAGAGATGACCGGCTGCAACTAGTGGTCAAAAGGCACTTAGTTGAATCGGAAGAGTCATGTCCTCCCCGTTGTGAGGCCAATTGTCACGAAGTGAGGTGGGCTAGTGATAGTGAATCCACTCTATCATGTCCGGTATTCCTTGCAACGACTCCCAGCCGTGCGCGTTGGAAATGATTCACCATTCAGGGTTTCGAGTTGGACCGAGTTGTTGGGAAACACCTTGGTAACGAGATAGGGGCCCAACCACAACGCATCAAACTTCCCAGGGAATTCTAGCCTTCTCGCATCTTGAAGCAAAACCAACATCCCTGGCGACAATGTCCGCTTCTTGTGGCGTTTATCAAACGCAATTTTCCGGCGCCTCTGGACAACCTCAATGTGTTGTGCGCTCAGTCTACGATCCTCATCCAATTTCTCCAACCGTTCCAATCGATGGATCAGGGACTGCTTGGTGGTCAATCGAGTGTCTATCGCTATTCGAAGTGATGGCACTTCAAACTCTATGGGGAGTACAGCCTCTACACCATAGACTAATGAAAACGGAGTGGCTTGGGTGGTCACCTTGTACGTTGTTCGGTAAGCCCACAACGCAGCGGGGAGTTTAACATCCCAATCTCTCTTCGAGTCTACGACCGTTTTCCTCAGGATCGTGGCCAAGGTTTGATTGACCCTCTCAGTGTGCCCGTTTGTCTGAGGGTGATAGGGTGTAGTTTTACGGTGGTCAATTTGAAACCGATTGGTTAAGTCCTCAACCACCTCATTGAGGAAATGTTTGCCTCGATCACTAATGAGGATTTTAGGGCATCCAAACCGGGTTATCACTTGCTCAAACAAAAACGTAGCAGCACTCTTGGCATCATTTGATTTTACCGCTTTGGCTTCTGCCCATTTGGTGAGATACTCTGTCGCCACCACTATGTGCTTCATCCCTCTACTCGAATGGGGATGAATCTCTCCGATGTAATCCACTCCCCACTTCTCGAAGGGGACGAGGGGAAGAGAGACATGAAGTGGCAGCTCTATGCGTAGATCATTTCTAGCATAACGTTGACAAGCATCACAACGTCGAGTGTAACCATGGGCATCCCGAAACATGGAAGGCCAATAGTAACCAGCGCGTAAGGCCTTCTGGCCTGTTAAGGTACCAGAAAAATGCCCCCCGCATGCACTATCATGACAAGAAGCCAAGATAGCTGGAATCTCCATGGCCTCTACACACCTACGCAAAACGCCATCAATGCCTCGGCGATAGAGACGGCCACCTACAAGGGCGAAGTGGCGGCTATTAATGCGCACCTTCCGTCGATCGTTTTTCCCCAAGTTGTCCGGCATTTGTTGGGTTTTGAGGAACTCCGCAATGTTTTGGTACCAAATAGGAGAAGAAGAGACCAGGAAGAGGTTCTCATCTACCAAGCTATCATCGATGGGCGTGGTAATTGGATCTCCAGATAGTCTAGATAGGTGATCCGCTTGCAAGTGTTTCCTACCCGGTTTGTATTGCACGGTATAATCAAACTCCTCCAAGAGGAGTACCCATCGAGCAATCCTACCGCTAAGGTCGGCTTTGTTCACCAAGTATTTGATGGCCATGTGGTCTACGAAGAAGACCACCCGATTTAGCAATAGATAGTGGCGAAATTTCTTCAAAGAGAACACCATGGCTAGACATTCTCGTTCCGTGGTGGTGTAATTTTTTTCTGCCGGGTTTAACTGGCGACTAGCAAAGGCCACGGGGTAGTCCTTCTCCTTCTCTCTAGTTGGTTGGCATAATGCACTCCCTACCGCCATAGAGGAGGCATCGCAATAAACATGGAAGGGCAGGTTCCAGTTTGGAGGTTTTAACACTGGAAAGGTGCTAAGCTTGGTCTTAAGGATATCAAATGCCCCTTGGCACTCTGGAGTCCATTCAAACTTTACCGCCTTTTGTTGCAACCGATTAATGGGTAATGAAATTGTCGCATAGTCAGGAATTAATTCCCGATATCATCCCATGTGACCAAGAGTCCTTTGGACTCCTTTAACATCTGTGGGTGGAGGCAGTTCAACTATCACCTTGACCTTCTCCGGATCTGGTTCCCTACCATGTTTGGAGACCACATAACCCAACAAGACACCCCTCTCAACGGCTAAAAAGATCTTGTCTGGATTAAGGGCGATGCCCGTCCTCCTACACCGCTCGAAGCTTCCTCGAACACATGCCAAATGTTCCTCAATTGATGATTGGGTACTAAAATCATCTATAAACACTGTCATAGATGTGTGTAGGAGATCAGAGAAGGCATGGGTCATAGCCCGCTGGAAGGCGGATGGTGCATTACACAATCCAAATGGCATGACTACATAGATAAAGGTGCCCCAAGGAGTGGTAAAGGCTGTTTTGTGGTAGTCATCGGGGTGTATGGATATTTGGTTATAGCCAGAATAACCATCCATGAAGGTGTAAAGTGCATGACCAGCCACTTCTTCCAAAATGGTGTTAATGAAAGGAAGAGGGAAGTGGTCCTTTTGCGTGGCTTGGTTAAGTTTGCGATAGTCTATGCAAACTCTCAACTTTCCGTTTTTCTTCTTGACTATCACCATGGGGGAAACCCAGTCGGTAATCTCTACTGGGCGGATAAATCCAGCCTGAAGGAGTTTCTCCAATTCCGCCTTAACTATAAGTTGGAGTTGTGGATTCATTCGGCGCTCTTTCTGGCGAACGGCCACTGAGCCTGGAATTAAGGGAATTCGATGTTGCACCACTTCTGGAGGGATGCCTTTGAGTTCTCTATAAGACCATGCGAACACATCGCGATACTCCATGACTAGGGCTCTAAAGGGCTCTAATCCTTCCCTTGTGAGTTGGCTCCCAACCTTTATCATTCGCGGCCCTTCTCCCTCAAACGATACATCTATCTCTTGCCAATCTTTTGGACTCGCATGAGGTTGTTCCGTTGGTCCCTTGTACCAGTCATGGGGGATTGGTGGATAGATGGGTAGATCACTTCCCACTTGTATTCCTGATGAAGTGGATTTGAAGTGCAACGGAGAAATGAGGGCTTCTTCATCCAAGATAGGATCTACATTGGACAATTGTGTGCCATCTAAGGTGTGAGCCGCAAAACCGGCCCACGAGGTTGAATGGACCGCGCATCGCGTCCATAAGGGTTAACTAGTAGTGAAAATGGGTTATCCCATTGGTTAGTTCTTGGTTTTCGATTGGATTGACCAATTAAGCCTTCCGTGCACTAAATCATCAGTGGGAGCCACATTGTGGTAACCGGAAGTTTTAGGAAGATAACCAAAAAATAAAGAAAAAATTAAAAGAATAGAAGAAAACAAAAAGAAAAAAAATAAGAAAAGATGGAGAAAACCAAAACAATAGGAAGGAGGGAAAAATGGTGAGAAGGAGAAAAGAAGGAAGAAGGAAAAAATCAAAGAGCCTCAAAGAAAAGGGAAGAGGAAAAAATAGTTTAAGGGACCCAAAGGCTTGGGGAAAAAACCCTCACCATCATTGGGCAAATTAGCCATAACCCAAAACAAGGGGAATTCAATCTAGGCTAATTAGGTAGTATTTGCATCGTTGAAATTAGTTTAGAGGCTCACTTATTGAGATCATGCACACACATGTGGCATGGAGTCAAAGTTTAGATTTAGATATTCCTTGGTTAGTGGGACACCCACTTGTGTTAAATGCAAGGGTGGCTAGTGAATTATTGCTTTTTAGTTACTAGTTGTTTAGTGTGACCATTAATGTGCCCACCCAAAATTGGCGGCTGTGAACGACGAAGGGAACGACCTTGGGAACAAGAAGGGAGCAAGGGCTTTGGGGTTACCCCCCTTGGAGGCGCTCATTCGAAGTGTGTGAGATAGGAGTTAGAGAGGCGTGTGTGTAGAGAGAGAGAGAGAGGTAGGGTCCAGATTTCCCCCTCTTGTGGGCTGGAATTTAACTCAATCGTTACGAAAATTAGCGAGTAGATAGATCAGAGCGTGGGCTTCCCAACAAGCTCAAGAGCGCGCGGTTTGGAGCTGTGACGACGAAGATACGAGCTGCGGAGTGAGGACGACCAGCTGGAGGATCAGCGGCGGATCTCACTTGTCCTCAGATTTCCCCTTGTCAGTCGCACAGTTCTTGTCCGATGAAGCTTAGATTTTAGGCGTAGATAGATCAGCGCGTTGGCTTTCCAACAAGCTCAAGAGCACGCGGTTTGGAGCTGTGACGACGAAGATACAAGCTATGGAGTGAAGGCGACCAGCTGGAGGATCAGCGGCGCACCACACACGGCCTCGGGTTTTCCCTCGTCAGTCACGGAGTTCCGGTCCAATCGAGTTGGTCTTTTAGGTGTAGATAGATCGAAGCGTTGGCTTTCCAACAAGCCCAAGAGCGTGCGGTTTGGAGCTGCAAAGACGAAGATACGAGCCGCGGAGCAAGGGCAACCAGCGGATCTCAAACGGCCTCGGTTTTTTCCTTGTCAGTCACGGAGTTTTGCTCTAATCGAGTTGAGCTTTAAGGTGTAGATAGATTAGAGCGTTGGCTTTCCAACAAGATCAAGAACGTGCGATTTGGGACTGCGACGACGAAGATACAAGCCGTGGAGCGAGGGCGACCAGCTGGAAGATCGGCGGCGGATCCCATAGGTCCTCGGTCTTTCCCTCGTCAGTCACGGAGTATTGCTCCAATCAAGTTGATTTTTCGGGTGGAGAGAGATCAGAGCGTTGGCTTTCCAACAAGCCCAAGAGCGTGCGGTTTGGAGCTGCGAAGACGAAGATACGAGCCGCGGAGCAAGGACGACCAGCTGGAGCAACCGGCGGCGGATCCCACGCGGCCTCAGTTTTTCCCTCGTCAGTCACGGAGTTCTAGTTGTATTAAGCTAAGATTTTAGGAATAGATAGATTAGGAAGTTGGCTTTCCAACAAGATCAAGAACGTGCGGATCGGAGTTGTGACGACGAAGATATCGGCTGCAGAGTGAAGAGCACCAAGAAGAGGAAGACGACCACAATCACAAGAACGAACACAAACACGGCAGAGGGTGAATTGAGCGGGATCAGGGAGCCTTCTTCCTTTCCCAATTGATTCATTATTCTCTTGATTGCATGTGGAGAAGGAACCCTAAATTGTCTAGTTAAAAACACTACGCGGAAGCGCTGCCAAATTTTCACTAGGATTAGGGTTTTGTTATAAATTCAACCAATTGGTGGTTTAATTGTCATTAGTAAGGTTGGAATGGGATTACTTGTGTGAATGCATGTGAATGTGTAGTGCATGATATTAAATGAATGCATATGTTAAGTGAACACTGCTGGTCGTTGGCTGTGGGTCTAGGATTGAATCAAATGGTTAATTGAAGGCTGCCATCGTGTTAAGCAAGAAAAACTAATAAGAATACAAAAAAAAAAACATAGAAAACGGAGCCATAAGGCAAAAGATAAAGAGGTTCAAAGTCCGGCAATAAGTCAAAGATATAATTCATCCCTAATGCACTCATGATAGATAAAACATTGCGTTAAACACATCATGAACCGCTGCGATCTAAATGGGAGGTATGCATGTATGTCTTGATTGTTGATTGAACAAGGGGCTGAATCCCTCAAAGTAGGATCTTGTGTTCAAGATAAGCTTCCCACTAGGGGGGGTTTATTTGGCTCACATAAGGTGACACCACAAACATCCTCGTAACGTAGGTCATCTACGAGAATGGCTAAGTCAATGTCCTTGAGAGGATCACCACTAAGTTCTTCCATGAAAAACGTATCCATGGATCGGTCAGACTCAGTGTGCGGGTGCTCAGCCAACCAAGTAGAGAATTCTCCATCATCCTCCCATTCGTATAGACTAGGCCCCAAGCAACTCAATGAGGGAGGAGTGGTGGTTTTTGTTACTTTTGGAAGCGCGAACTTGACCCCCTTGATTGTCTTCCTAGCACCGCGGGGCACGTGGTCTTCATCCTCCGATGATGAGCTAGAAGATCCTAAGGTCTTAGGGAAGCTAGGTTGAATATAAACCTTGGTTAGATTCGACCCCACACCATAGGTGATGTGAGGTTTTTCGCCACTCCAATCTACCTTAGCATTGGCTGCCCTCAACCACGGTCTCCCTAGAAGCAAGGGAAAGGAATTTTTGTTCGAGTGCATTCGAAGCACTTGGAAGGTGATCGTGTAGTCCTCCCCTCCTGTGTTCATCTTACACCCAGAAATTTGGCCTATTGGTGCTTCTGGAATCTGGTTGGCCATGTTGATCACATAAGGTGAGGGCTCTGTGATCTCTAGCCCTAATTGTTCCATGGTGTGAAGAGGCATGATGTTCACACCACTACCACCATCCACCAATACTTTAGGCAACACCTTATCCACTATAGTGGCCTCAATTTCTACCGCACGAACCTCAAATGTTTTTTTAGAAGGCTTCCTAGAAGAGCTCATTCTAGCAGCTAAATTGGCCTTGACCTTTACCCTTTTGGCTAGGGGAATCTTCTTCTTCAATTCCTTTCGTACCAAGGGAGCCAAGTGGATGAGTTGGGCAATGGTAATGTTGGCATTCAACCTATTCAAGTCCTCCCAAAGATCATACGGTCTAAACGTGGGGGTGGATGAAGGGTTTTTAATCCCCATTTCTTGAATGGGAATTGTTGGACCCTCCCAGGTTGGCTCGGGTGTGTGGGGATTCTGGGGTTTTTCACCTCCTTCAGAAGGGGTGGAATCTAACATCAACGGATTTACCGGAGGCACCTTCTGGTTGGCCTCCTTTGTGGACTTCAAGGCTTCATGAACTACATCATTAAGTTCTGATAAGTGTGGTGAATCCTCGAAGCTAGCATCTGATTCCTGAGCTACGAAGGGTTGGTTGGCCTTTTGGGCTCGTGTCAATACCGCATTTACGGGAAGTGAAAGGTGAGCCACTTGATGTGGAATGACAGGTTCATGCGATACAAAATGGGATTGAGAAGAGGTAGAACTCTGAGGAGCTCCTTGAGACCCGAGTTCTGTCAATGTGACGGTGGTAGAGGAAGATGAAGAAGAAGGAGATGCAAATCGGGCATCTTGGTTAGGTGCCTGGTTTTGGCCAAAAGGCACAAAACCGTGTTGGGTTTGTAAGCCTTGGGGAGGTTGGTGGTTTTGACGATGATTATTATAATCATAGTACATGTTGGGAGGATGGAGACTATTGTCATTCGAAGAGTTTCGAGCCCCTCTCTGGTTATCCATGGCTTGTTGGGCAAAATTCCCTCTCATTGGCCTCATAGGAATGACTTTGTCCTTCTCCCTACATCTAATTGTGGGATGATTACCACCGCAATTCCCACACACTACCCCATTTTCCAACCAACAACTCCCAGGTGGATGTCTTCTTCCACAGGATTGGCAGATCTCCCAACGAGGCTGGGACCTCAGACCTTGACCACGGTTAGGTGGTTGATTCCGGTGTGGGGGTTGATAGACGTTTGAATGGTGTGGGAAGGTGGTACAAAACTGCATGGTGTGACCATTCTCGCCGCATGAAGTGCACCACATACCAGAAGAATGCCTACCTGACTCTATCTGAGGAGGTGGGGCATTAGGATTCTGGTTCCTGAGTAGAAGAGCCATCTGATCTGTCATTGCCCTCAATTGTTGTTGGAGTTGGTCTTGGAACCCTTGCTGAGCGTCGTGGATCTCCTTCTTCATCTCGTGACGCCAAGTGGGTCCATATGTAAGAGCGGGTAGAGGAACGGGGGGCCTGACATTAAGAGGAATAGTATTCACCACAGGTGGAGAATACACTGTTGGGCCAGGTGGAGGTTCAACTGAGTCTGACTTCTCCCGGGCATGGATGGGAATAAAGCTAGGAATGCTCTCATTCTCCTTCCTCCATAGTTTCTCGTGTTCTGTTGCCACCGCTGCCACGGTCCTAGCTGCCTCCTTAGCTTCCTCTAAGGTGGTGGGCCTTGTCTGGAGGATTTCCCGTATCGTTTTCTCTAGATAAAACCCCTGAAGGAAAAAGTGTCTCAAGGTATCATCCGTGAGCAAATCACCCACGAACCGGGTGACAACTTGTTCAAACCTACGGATGTAGGATGAAATATCCTCATCCTTCCCTTGTCTAAAGCTTGCCAAGGCTGTCAAGGCTGCACTCTGGCCTACTTCGGGTCTGTATTGTTCCAAGAATGACCTCATGAGGCCATCCCAATCACGGAAGGTGGATGCCGCATGATTGCGGTACCATTCGTAAGCCGATTCCTTGAGTGTGGTTGGAAACCACACCAAGTAGTAACGGTTGTCGGTTATCAAACACGTAGTCAATAACTCTATAAACCGCTCCACATGCATCGAGGGATCCTCATCCCTAGTTCCCTTGAAACTAGGAAGATTTGGGGGCATAGGGGCAGCTTGAAGCCCTTCAGGAACTACAATAGGCAAACCCCTTGGTTGAACCAAGGGGTTTAGGGGTGGGTTGACAATTGGATCTTCCATGTCACCAGGACTAGGAAGAGGGGAAGAGTGAGGAGAGGAGGAAGACCTAAAGCTTGATTCCTCAACGGTTGTACGGTCTTTTGGGCCTCCCGAGTTGGTTCTTGTACTAGGACCTCCTTCTAATGTCTCAGGATTGGGAAATGAAGTTGGAGTAGTAGAAATTAGGGGAAGGGGAAGCGGTCTATAACATCTTCCAGATCGAGTCACAGGGCTCATCTAACGATTAAGTTGCCGTTCTTAGTTTTCTAGACCTATGTGAAGACATTTCGTAAACACCAATAATTGACTTACAATGATTCCAAGTTTCTCCCAAACTCCCCCATGCTGGGAAGTAAACAAAACAGAAGGTTACATGTGGGGCTAACCTCCGGACGAGGTACACCCACTATGCCCCATACGATACAGACTCTTAGTTGGGCTGACCACCTACTTGGAGGTTTCTCCTCGGTATCAAGGTATCCCCAAATTCTCTCCAAGGGATGGCATCACCAACTTAAGAGAAACGACACCAACATGTACGAAAAATCCTTCATTGGTTCATCACAATTTGTTCATTAAGAAGGGGAGAACGTACCTGGCTGCAATTTCACCATCCCTGTTCGATCCCTTGCATAATCTAAGCGAATCTAAGTGCCTAGTGTAGGGTTTGGTGTAGTGAGGAAGGTTCGTGTACTCACCTTATGCCGTGCTCCTTCCTCACGACCCCTTCAACATGCATATCATTCCATGTATGCAACATTCATCCCATTCAACAACCAAGGCTATTGATAGCACGCAAGTTGCTCTTACCTTGGTGGTAGATCAAGTTCGGGGGGGAAGGGAAGGGCGCCCTTGTCCCATGCCCGGGCACATGCACCTTCCCTCTTTGGCTTAGAAGCTCACTGATTACTTTCAAGCAATCGTGGGAGGGCCTCAACCTTTCACCCCTAAGCCCCCTAACTCAACCAAAGCACAAGAGTTAGAAGGTGGTCCGCCTAACACAATGTGCTTGTGTTAGGAGGTCGGGAATTCCACACACCCTTCTAACTCCCCACCTCCATTACAACTTGGACAAAACACTTCATACAAGGATATATGCACAAAAGTAGTTCAGCAACTTACCTCAAGCAATAGCGCACTCCACTCCCCATATGTGGCAAAAACCACTCCATTCACGGTTTAGGTCAGAAATAGACCATTCAGAACCCTAGAAACCCTAAATTTAGCAATCCAGCAGTAAGACAAACACCTTCCAAGCAATGAACCAAACAAAAGCTCCTCCCGGCGGACGCACCAAATGTAAGCCCAAAAATAAACCCCCTAAGAGAATCCATTTTTAAACCTACGAGGTCCTATTGTTACACCACTTACCATTCCTTATGCTTAACTGTAAACCCTAATTTCTACTGGATTTGGATCTTGGCATATCCATTTATATATTTAGAAATCAATAGTACTATTATCTTAATCCAGTTAAGTGAACTCGATTAACCCTCCTTGGTATTTAAAGGCTTAACTCTGGATAAATTAGATAGGTATGAATAGTTAATTAATTAATTGTTATCTAATTATTATGGCTATTAGTTATTATGATTATTATTACTTATTCTTTATTTATTTATTTATTTTAATTTTTTGTTGTTTTATTATTATTATTATTATTATTTTTATTTTTTATTTTTAGTTTAGGTCAGCTGATCAGGCCTGATCCAGACCCTGGTTGGAGCAGCAACTTCGGCAGCCTTTATCTATTGATTCGGGACTCCGAATACCAAAAAATTTCCTCTTAAAATGATCACCAGCTCAATTCCAACTTGGTTAAAACACTAAATACCTAATTTGAGATTGATACCGGCCTCCACCAGCAGTCGCAGCAGACAGTCCCTGTGAGTCCCAGGTTTTGTTTTTTTTTTTTTTTAAAACATCTTAACTTCCTAGGATTAACTCCGAATTGAGCGTTTTCAACTTCTAATCTTATTAGTTTTTCGTGCTCTTGACGATGGACTCCTCAGAATGTCCAACCAGACCTTGAGGACTGCCACATACAGACGGACAGCGGCGACCCAACAACCACAACAAGTATTCACAGCTTCCTCATGAGCTCACACATCATTCAATTGGGAACACCATTCACCAAATTCTCAACGATTCCAGCAAGCACCAACTTACAAGCATCAGCATTCTTGCATCGGCCAGCGAGCAATCATCACCAAGTTTTGGAACCCTAATGTCAAAAAAAATCCTCCAGCGCTTCCGCACAAGTTTAGAGATCCCACAAATTCAATCAACACAAGAAGGAAACCGCAACGACCGCATGCAGGTAGGAATTAGGGAAGGTAGCTTCACCCAGGAAATACTCCCTGGTCCGAGCGCCGCAGCCTCTTCTCGCCTGGATCCTCCAGCTCGAGTCTTCTCAGCTCGCGGCACCTTCACACCACCGCGCGCACACACGGCTCCACGATCACCAACGCCGACCTTCAACAGCGCCTCCACACCGAAGCTCCCACCGCAGGAGCACTCCAGCGCGCTCTCTCAAAACCACAAAAAAAAAGAAAACACGGCTCTCTCTCCCGTGCTCAGAGCCAGACCTCGTGATCACAATCACGGACCCTTGCGCGCACAGGTGCGCCCCTCGCCGAGCAGCCTTCCGGAACAGAGCCCAGCTCGTGCAAGCCCCAGCTCCGATCCCCGCGCACACACACAAAAACAGAAGAGTCCAGCTCTTCTCTCGCGCCGGAGCTCACCCTCCAGCTCCCCGAACACGAGACATCCTCGCGCAGGCAGGCGCAGACCCTCCTCGCGCGCAGCCGGTGCGCTCACCACAAAGACGAGAGACTCTCCTCGCACAGGAGCCTCGCACAAGAAAAACGAAGAAGAAAAAAAAACAGAAGAGTCCAGCTCTTCTCTCGCGCCGGAGCTCCTCCTCCAGCTCCCCGAACACGAGACCTCCTTCACGCGCTCAGAGCGCGCCTCTCCCCACAGAGCTCTTCCAAGAAAGAAAAAAAAACAGAGAGGCCAGCTCTCCCTCGCGCCCAGGGCGCACACACCACCAACCACCAAACAAAACAAACCCAACCCAAAGAAAAAAACGAGAGCTCCAGCCCTCTCTCCTGCTCGCAGGAGCTCCTCCTCGCTCCAAAAACGGCCCCCCGAAAATCCCGTGACCCCAGCTCTCTCGCCAGCGACTCAGCCTGGCTGGTTCTCCTTTTTTTCTTTTTTTTTCTTTTTCTTTTGGTCTTTCTCGTTTTTCTTCCCCGACAAGACTGGCTTAGTTTAAATGAGGCAGCCCATGACCTCTCACAGAAGTGCAGGATTGGCCACTTACAGCCGTTTTTGCATGTTTTTAGTTTATTACTAGCATTAACTCGCCGCTTTGCTCCTGACAAGCCTCCCTAAAATTAATTCCATGGTGGCAAGAATTGTCATGTGGCATGTGCATGGGGAAGCACACCCAACCACCTTCTTTTCTTTTCTTCCCCTTTTTTTTCTTTTCCTTTTGATCTTTTAACGACCATTACCCTAGATCTACTACTATCTACTGATGATTTGCAATTTACTTATAACTTCAAAAACTAACCACATAGCTGGACTCCTAGCACCCTAATTAGTCTACACAAATTTTCCTAGCATTTTTGGAGTTCATTAAGTATTTTTTCCGAGTGGTCAACCCGTCGACTAACTAGTCAACCCCTAGAATTAAATAGTAATTCAACTCGGAAAATTCTAGAAATTTTACCACTACTTCTACCTGCTAGGAGACACTCTCTCAATTTTTTCCATAATTTTTGTCCCATTTCTCAATTTTTAGTCATTTTCCAAGGACCTTTTTTTCCCTTTTTTATCTTTCTCTTCATTCCCACTCCACTTCCACTACACTTTCAAGCATATTAGTAGGGAAGAGGAAAAATACGAACCGTAGTGTGACATCATGGCACTAAGTTTATTACTCTAGGAATTTGACTCTAGTAGATGGATTGACTACTACTTTAACTAAAATTGGGTCAATACTATCAAAAACTCGAAAAAAACAAAGAAAAAAGAGTGAGGGCCCACTTTGGCCACTCACAGGGCACCAAGCCGATCTCCTCACCGCTCGCGTTCTGCTGGACCCCGAGCTGGAAGGCTTCGTCTGGCGGATCATGAGGACCGCACGCTTCGTGTGGCGGATCATGAGGACTGCACGCGTCGGTGCGTATCTCGCAGCTCCTTGCGCCGAGGTCTCGCCATCTGTCGAGCTGGACCACGACTGTGTCGACGACTGTGTCCAGTTTGAGACCACGACTGTGTCCGTTCCGGTGTCCACTTTGAGGAACTGGTTTAGTGTCTCCGAGATCCAGATGACCGAGTGACCTCTCAACGAATGGGATTGATTCTTGGTAGATTATAGCCTTAAGCACGATGAACTAGTATGAACTATGAGTAAATAGCGAAGTTTCTAGTCTGTCCACATCGGTACCTTCTGAGACATCTGAGGACTCTACGAACCTGGTACTATCCACCCCGCCGTGTGTTGAGGGTGATTGCCCTGCAGTCATTTTTGCAGTCTCGGAACCGAGGAATACATGCTGGCATTCCATGATTAGAATCTTCGTCTTCAAATGCATTGCCCAAGGATAGTGTCCGTCATGTATTTCACAGATATTAGTGTTGACTTAGCAGGCTGGACATCATAATCACATAATTAATTCTCGGAATTCGAGTGTCTCGGTGCCGAACATGAACTTCGAGATTTATTAAAGATGGTATCAAGGGATGCTATTTTCGTTCTGAATAGGTTCACATTTCAGTATCTCGGGACCGAGACTGCCCTCTGATGATTCAGTGGAGATAGAGTACGATTCTAAGCGCTGCAGTGAATGCTTTGATCAGAATCTAGGTATATATTCTTTCGTATGTGATTCGCTAAATATGGTTGATACAAAATGTTTTGATATGCGATATTGTGTGTCTCGGTTCCGATATGCATAAATGGATGGATTAAAAATTCCTTCAGGATTGTGTCAGTAGTGACGTTGCTTGCTCTAGTATATTATCTCAGGTTCAAAGCAGGTGAAGTTTCTCCTAGTATTATCTTGCTAGTTAAATATATCAGAATCTGACTTAGCAAGTTTCGGAACGTAGAATGATTTACCGAAGGAAGCTTGCATTCTCTCGAATGCGTAGACGACGAGTAGGATGTGAAACTTTGAACTTTTTGTGTGAAAGAACTCTGATCGAGAGCAACAGGTCGTTTCACTTCGACAGTATAGTAGTACGCTTTGAGAACTTTACTAAGCCTTCCTTTATAGAGACCAAAGCTTAAAATCACCTTGTATGCAATAGATTCGTATGTATAACAGTTTGTGACTAAGCGCTGAAGATAATAAACTCACGCGAATGCAGAAGGATACAAACTTCATGAAACAAATTAACGCTAAAAGATAGTCCACAAACTAGTAGCCAACAGATCCAACTGGCATGCACATCAGTACTCATGCGTTAGAGAATAGATATACATCATGCATTGTACTGACAATAGCATGCATTCGATTGCCGCATGCACTGTTTTGGTCACATTTGTATTTTTTTGACTTGGAATAGACAGGTTTTGGGTTGAGCTTTGACTGTCCCTGGAATGAGACTAAGATATCGATGATTCTATGAGGGAAAGAGAATTCTTACGCTTCATTATGAGGTACGCTCTGAGTTTCGTTAAGATGTTCGCAGGAAGGTGATAAGCGTCCAAAGCTTAAGTTGAAATGGTTTGAAGTGAGTCAATGTGAGTCTCGGTCCCGAGATACGTAAATGGATGAATAAGAAATGCGTTCAGAAGTAGTTATTGCTCCCACCGCGACTAGGACTGAACTTGTTTGAGTGTTCGAGTTTGACTGTCTCGGGACCGAGACAGAGATCTCGATGAATCAGTGAGGGAGAGAATATTTTATTTGCTTCACTTGGAGGTACGCACTGATTTCATCGACTTTGCATGATGGTATTTGATTAGCTTTCAAAGATTTTTTTTAATATGTTTCTGGGAGTATTTGACTGTCTCGGTGCCGATATACTTATTACGATGAATTACAATCGAATTAAGTTCATGTGTTTCAAGATGATTTCTATAGCTGATCTGATCAGTCTCCTTAATTAACTAGTATTTGTAACTTGCAGGTTGAGAGCAACGCAAAGAAAGATGCTTTTTCTGTTGCATCACCGACAGCGACTCAGGTTTCTCTAGACAATTCTGAACATGGCCAGGATGAGGACGAAGAGGCGATTGGAGATAAAGATCCATTTGATGGTGATGAAGATGATATCAGGACCCGACAGAAACTAAATTCCGTTGCCACGATTTCTCGACTAAGAGTCCAACCCCTGTCTTCCTCAAGGTTCAATATTCCCTTATGCAGAATGCTGGCCATGCCGATGGTGAGGCCAACTCTCTCAAGTGATCTTGCTAGACTGGAGCAAGAGTTTGTCCATGGGTATAGAGAGGGTGCCTCAGTATTCTATGTCACATTAACAGATGAAGAAGGCAAAACACATGAGGTGACTGAAGCAGATAAGGCATCATGGGGTCCCATTTGGAGTCACAAAAATGACGAATTCAACTCCTATCTTCTGTCCGTTCCGGAGTTAGCCAGTTTAAAGAATATGATGTTCTTTGTTTGTGACGGGAACCATAGGCGGCAGGCTTGGTTGAATCATATTCAAAGACTTCACAATACAGATGAGGCCTGGCATTGTTTGGTGGATAGCATCCTCCTTGACACTAAGGGGAAAATTGGTGTTGTTATGCAAGTTATGCATAACATCAACAAGTAAGTATTCTCCATTATATTATGGTTCTATCTACGCTAAGTACTTAAAATCTACATATATTCTGATATGCTTATCTTTACTCTATGAATGTTAATTGTAGACATACTGAAGACTCTCACGTCAAGACCAACACAGTTCACACTCTATTCAGAGTGCAGAAGTATGGACTTATGCCGCTCGATCTTTACCAAGACATATTGACTCCAGCTGAAATTAAAAGGTGCAAGAAATCTCAAAATGCGAAGAAGACGTGGTATTCGTTAAATCTACATGTATTTACGAACTTCATCTTCCAGGTATGTTCTCTATTGTACTCACTCTTAATGACTTTTTTCCTTTAAAATGACACCATTCATGCTTCTAAAATCCTCATACTTTAGGAGATATACACGGTCAATGTTTGACAACATTATTACGGCATGCTGATATCTGCCCAAAACTGCGGTATAAGCTCATTTATTCTCAAAATCTGCCCAAAGTCAATTAGATCGCAGTAACTTGAAAAATTCACCAATAATTGAGATTTTACTTTTTTTCCGAATTCTGATTTCTTTTCTTGTAAAAGAGGTAGTAAAGCATGATCTCCCCGTTTGGATTTTCAATCCAAATTTTTTTTCCATGCATTTTTAATTGTTGAAAATGGGCATTTGCATTTGAATTTAAGCATACATCCATGTAAAAAATTAAGCATTTCATTAGGTTCTTTAGGTCCTATGAGTGAAAAAATTTTATGGACATATGTTTTACTCACATTGGAACAAGTATTTGAAGAGCCTCATGTCAAAAGTTCAGTCTCGGGACCGAGACATAGTATAAACACTACCTTTGGCGATCGAAATTCCAGCTCTTGATCATTTTATTGCTTGTGATCAATGTCATGAGTTCTGACACTACATATCAGAGTCCTACATTTAACTCGTATTCCGGGACATCTGGTACTAGTGATTGAAGTTCGTATGGTATGGTTCAGTGTTGAACTTTGCATGATTTTTTCGACTACTTCATATCATTGCTGCTAATACACGTTTTTTTGAAGGTTCTTCATGCACTGATCGTTTACATTGTGAATAGAGGGAATGTGATTCGAATTGGCTTTTGATATAGGCTACTAATACATTTTAATCTCTTTGTTTACTATCGTGTTCAGAATACCGAATTTGTCGCAGTTGTTTGATGACAAACTAACATAAGTAATCCCTTTGCAGCACGAACTCGGACTAGCTGCAGATGAGGGTGTTCGTCAACTTGTTGAGCAAACGGATGGAGAGGTGTGTGCTGCTGATAGAGCTGCCGTTATGAAGGTCGCTGCTTCAAAGAGAGCCGAGGCACTTCATAAGAAAATGTCAAAACTAGTTTGTGTGGCAAACCCAGAGTTGACAGAGGGTTGGCTTCGAGAGGTATGTCCACTACTATAAGTCCCATTTTTCATGCTTCAAGTAATTTAATGAATTTCATGATTCTAATATATTGATCTATGGTTCACAGATTGAGCGTCACTATACCCTTAACTCAATTTCACCGGAGCTCAACTTAGAGAAGTTGCAGTTGATCGCTACTGCAAAAGCATCACCCGCTTTTAAAATCAAATGGTTGGAATATTTCAATTCCTCTGCATCAACACGTGAAGCCCGCAAATTGCCAACCAAGCCAACTAATGAGGAGAAATTAAATGCATTCCTTGCCAGGGCATGTTTTTGGGCCGGAGTGAGTACATAACCCCCTTTGTACCCTTCAGTTCAGTGTGACTTGATTTGAGCACTTACAGTAATTTTGTCTTGCTCTTGTTTTTTCTCACGGTCTTGTTTACATCATTATTTTGATCTTGCTCACTATGATTTCATTCAATAAGTCGGTTATGTTCCCAGTCTTGTTCTCGGCCTTGCTCACTCTTTTTCAACAGATTGCCGATCAAGCAACCATTATCTTTGAAGACACTTTGCGCCAAGATAGACTAGCTATCAACTTTGAAATACCCAGCGAGCCCTTGACCTTGGCTGCATACATCGAGGACTGTAGAATGAAATTATGGGACAATGCGTTCCCCACCTTCTTCCGAGGGCACGAGGCTTTCAACAAAACTCTCGAATTTGTGGGTTTTAATGGGATTGACTTGATTGTACGAAGAGTACTCTTTCGGTGAGTTTTCCCTTTTAACTACTAGTATTCTTATACTTGGCATAGTGATTTGGTTTTTCACATGAGAGGGCTTCCTATTGCAAGTTATATAATGATGAGCTGTTTTTACCCGCAGGTATTTCAAGTACGAGCTCCTTGCAAAAGTAGCAATAACAAAAGAAAATCTCCCCATATTTCTCTCTGCATGGCTTGACAGGTCGAACTCAACGTGCATGTTTTCAGCAAATCAACAGCGGACGTGGTCAACCTCACATCTCACAGGAGGTGGATGGTATCTCGACTGTGCTCCTAGTTTCACTCCTTCCTTTGAGACTGAACTTAGGAAGTCAAGGCAGGCAGTTGGAGAATCTGGTGTTGAGATGGTAGATTTACAGGGCATAGAAGACGAGCACGAGAGGGCAAAGGCCCTCTCACGACGTCTAGAAGAAGATAGGAAGAAAGCGCTTAGGGTGAAGGAAGCAGAGGAGAAAGCGGCCCAGAGAGAGATGGAGAATCTCCAGAAGTCTCTGGAGAAGACTAACAGGAAGGGGAAAAAGAAGATGAACCCCCCTCCCGAGCCAGTAGATAAGAGCCCACCTGTGCCTAGTCCTACTTATGACTCTGGTTCTCATGCTCCAACTCAGTCTAGAGGAACCAAGCGCGATTCCTCCTACGAGCAGTTAAGCCAAGGAATCCCTGTTTTCACATCGGCTGAGGAGCATGATGGCCAGGTTGGGGAGTGGATTAAAAACTTCTCACTAGAGGAAGTCCTTGGTGGCGACACGGGCAGCTTGAGTCCTTTATTTGACGAGTTAAAGAGCTTCATTTCCAAGGTACTATCCTGATCAACTGCTTTGCTTTGATGAAGATTTTATTTAATTATATTTTCGAAGATGCGCAGTCCGTACTGTTAGTTGTCAAGTCCAATGACCTTACTGAACCTCGCAATTCTCGAATCAAGCTAACCAACTCTAGAATATATTCAGAATGTGCGTCAAAATAGTCAGCAATTAATGAGCAAGTTCAATGTGATCAGTTCTGAACTACATTCTAGATGTTCTAGTTTCAAAGCTCGTAATTTTTAGTTTCGGTACAGAGTCCTTGGATTTGAGGCCTGGTTTTTTTTTTTTTTTTTCATCGATAATTGATTCTGAACCGCCATAATTGACTTGCTGCATTCTGGACCTGAGCCAATCAAATCAAGTTCTACCCTCACGGCTTTGTTCTGTTGTTTTAAATCTAATCGAATTTCCTTTGTCAAGTCTTAGTCAAATTCAGTAGACAATTTAGTTGGACAGTTTCCATTTTAGCTGAATTTTAATTATCAGAACAAAACCAGTTGAAATTTATATTTTTGAGAGATTAGTTTTCATTGCTTGGTGTTTAAAATTATTGTACATATGAGCCCCCGTTCGGTAGAATTTTTGACTACTTCCTTAAGTCATTAACCAGTTTCTTACTACTGTCATGTGGTTGATTTGATTACAATTGATGATTTTCTTCTTTTAATATTTTATAGCTCCAAGTCATGTAATTTGTGCATGCATACATCGATTTATCTAGATTTTTTTCACGTAATGAATATTGATTATTCATGCGCAGCACTCAAGTGTCAAAGCCCGACTCTATAAGGGATCTGCTGCGGAAGTACCCTGTGTGGACTTGATTCTTGCAGATCTTCCAGAGGGCCTTCCTATCCCAGGAATTTCGAATCCACCCTCGTCTGTTCCCGCTTGGAACATAGAATCTGAGGATTGGTTTCAAACAATCTTTGATTTCGCAGACCATCACCTCCAAGATGATGGGGCGATAATTTTGTTCCATCCTTTTCGAATGACTACAAAGTCAAACATTCTTGGGTACTGTTCCACGTATGGATTTGTTGTTCGCAAGGAGTGGTGGGGGATGAACAAGATTCACCTGACGTCCCCAATTAATCAAGCCTTGACTGTGAGTTCATTTTTGATATGACCTAAGGCTAATTTGATTGATAGATGTATCTTATGTTATGTCATGTTAGCAATCCCAATTTGTGAAACTAATCTTCCATTTCATTTGCTGGAATGTGCTTAATGATTCTTATCTTCTTTTTAAGTAAACTAATTCATAGTTTTTGTAATCTGCAGACCATGAGGTTTGGGATCACCTTAGTTGTGAGGAGCATTCCGGGGGGGTCTGCTTCCAGATTTTGCTTTCAACACATCCCTGCACTAGACCGTCACGGGGTTGATGTGGCACGGGATGACATCCTCCAGAACTTGGTGTCAAGAGAGGATCAGTTAATGGATGGATCCACCCCATGGCGTGGTCCTCGTGAAAAATCGGTCGTCCTTATGCAGATGCTCATTCAGGCATCTTCTTCGCCAGGGGATATTGTTCTAGACTGCTCTACAGCTACAAGTACGTATAACATCTCTTCTTATTTAAATAAGTAATTGTTGACCATTTCATGTTAATTAATTTTTATGGTGTTTGAAAACTGAACTTCATTGTTTTCTTATTTTGCAGGAGCTTCTATTCATGCCTGCCGCAATGTGAACCGTCACATTGCGGCATTAGAGGCTGATAAGGCAATATTTGAAGCCTTGATCGCTCCTCTAATTCGATCTGCTCCTGCCATAGAAGTGAAATCAAGAGACGCTGTCATTTCCGAGGATCCTGATAGCGAAGTCATTGTTGTTCAGAAGATCGTGAAGAAGTCAAGGTTTAGTAAGTGAGTATAGCTACAATTTCTACTACTAGTGTTATCTTTTCTGATTTGCTTTTATATGTAGCGGTTTTATGATCATGTTGCCATTTGCATTTGCAGAAGCGGTAATTTGAGATACCCTATTCACCGCCCTTTTTTTTGTGACCCTCACTTCTATACAAGCCCTCCAAAGTCCTGGCAACTCCCTTCATACGCAAATGACGTTGCCAATGAATTAGCGGAAGGTTCATGTCGTACATTTAGACCTAAGAAGTTGATGCTAAGAGGTATAGAGTATGTTGATTTAGAAGCTGTTGAGTCTGAGGATGAAGGCTCCTCAGATGCAGATAGTACAGATTCTAAAGTCTCTGTAGCATTATCTGATAATTGTGATTTCGATTATATGACTTAGCTAGAATTTTGTATCTTATTGCTTTGCCAATAATATATTCTTGCATTTGATTGTTCAGTGTTCTTTTAGTGCGGTAATCTTCATGATTTTCCTTAGTCAGTGAATTATATTTTGTACTGTCTTCATAAAAATAGTCATCATTTTCTATTCCTTAGTTCAAGTCATCTATATTTTTAAATGTACACACAATGGTTTCGTATCGTATATCTCTACATTTTGCAATTATAGCTCCGTCATTGATATATTCTATTTGATGTTATTTTTAATTATATTTACTATGATCCATTTTAGTGGCACATACAATATTCTTACACTCTATCATTCAATAAGACATAGAGGTACTCTACCTCATTATCCACCATAGCATCATCCATGTAACAAAATTTAAATCAAATCCAAAAAAAAAAAAAAAAATTAATTTGAAAAAATTGATCAAAACATGAAACATAGACTAGGGAATCGGGAATAACGGGAAAACAAACCCAAAAATTTAAAGATGAAAAATATAAATTACCAATACATTGTTAAGAATTACAAAAAATAAGAAGATAGAGTGGAAGAAGAATGGAAGAATGAAAAAATGAGAAGATAGAATGGAAGAAGAATGGAAGAATAAAAAATATAAAAATAAATAATGGAAGAAGAATGGAAGAATAAAAAAATAAGAAGATAGAATGGAAGAAGAATGGAAGAATAAAAAAATAAGAAGATAGAATGGAAGAAGAATGGAAGAATAAAAAAATAAGAAGATAGAATGGAAGAAGAATGGAAGAATAAAAAAATTGCACTGTCTATTTTGTATTATAATAATTACACCCTCGCATTCTGAAATTTCCCCCAAGTGCCTGAACCACGGATATAGGTACGATTTTTTCCCTAAAATATTGAATTATTGTCAAAATAACTACTAAAACCGCGGTCATAGGGTATGCTTCACGAGACAGAAATTTCCAAAATTACAGAAAAGTTACCGCTCACCGCTCACCACTCACCGCTCACCGCTCGCTAAATAGCTTTTCCCATTTGCAATGTCTCAATCCTCATTGCGAATACTTGGAGCGTAAGCATAGAGTGTCAAATGTGAATGAGACGGAATGGGAGGGCACCTCGTCATCTGTTTTTGGTGTCGGTGATGGTTATACTGCTGGTTCTACAGTTGTCTGCAAACTTTGCCGAGTTCAGCCTACCTGCTTAAGAACCTGCCCAGCCAAAATTTACTATGTGCTCGAAAAGGACACCATGTCCCGTTTATGTGTCCATATTGGAACACATGAGCATCCTGTCAAATTAGGCAACTGTCGAGATTCCTCCTCGAAGCTGAAGACCTTCATTTCTGAGCAAGTAGAGCGTACCCCAACTGCCACAAACTCTGCCATTATTTTGGAAGCAAGTAAGGAGTTTCTGGGTGAGCTTCTGCTGTGTCCAGAGGGAGTTTCAAAGAAGCCACTTGTCTTAGAAGAACTAGTTCCAGTCTTAGAGAAATTCAAGCAAATGACATCTCCCAATATCCGAAACGAGGTTACCACTTTTAGATATTTAAGACGCTTTGGTGTAATGGATAGCATCACTAAACTTCGGGGATCAAGCAACTGGGCGTTTGTACAAGAGAATAGATTTCCTGGTCAAGGCGCTGATTCGGACAAGGTGTTTGTGTTTAAGATGGCAGAAGTTGGTCCTGGCAGCGGAGTAGATCTTGTGAAGCGAATGCAACCTGGAGGAGACCTTGAAGATTTATGGATCATGTTTGACCATGTCAAACGAGTGAAGGGATGGACCACGATGGACTGTCACGTGTACGATTCAACCTACTGCCGTGTCATGACGATTGCCGTCTGTGACATGCAATCCGAGGACGTCAAAGCTCACCTAGTTTTTTGGAAGAACTTGAATGCAGTTGCTGCACGACACGGTGTTTCGACAGTTTCATTCAAGGGATTCATGGCTGATAGCGCACAGGCCAACTGGAATGAAGTCCGGATTCTCTATGGGAGCGGTGATGCGTCAGTACCTATGGACAATCGTGAGAGAACGTGCCTATTTCACTGGACTCAATCCCTTGAAAAGCACACGAAGGCTGACATTAGAGCCGACCTTCAAGAGCAACATCGACAGCTTTGCAAACTGTACAAGGATGCAAAGACAATGGAGGAAGCCGAAGCAAAGTACTTGGCGATCAAAGCGTGGTGGTTATCGTCTGGCGCAACATCTGATGGTGGTGCTGTACATCTTGATTTATGGCTTGCCTTCTGGCATTTTCGATATCGACAATGGGGTGGGTTTATGGTGTCGGTATGTTCCTTCTTTGTTCATGCCACATACCTTTATAAAATTTTTGTTTTTGTTTTTTGTAAAATATCCTGTTATTGTCACATTTTGATACCAATGTAATGGGACACCCTTCATGAGAAGATGTGCCGGCAGCGGCACACCCTTCCTGGGTAGGCCTCAACATTGAGTCTTGTTCGCCTTGATAAGGGTGTGCACTTATCGGCATACCTACATTTTGTGATTCTTACAGCTTTGATAGGCTTCATGCAGATCGATCTTCCTGATAGGCTAGCGAATCTAACCGATTCAACCGCTTTATGTCAGCACACGATTGGTGTGCCGTCAACGGCACACCAGATGGGCATGTCCTCTGCTTCAGTTTGGTGTCCTTTACAACTGATGCTCCTTCTGTCTCTTCTCTTTTCAAATATTTTCTCTTAGCAGAGCAGTTTCAATTGACTTCCAATTTCTCCCAAACCTTCAGTCACCCGTTTTCAAGTTATTTAAAGCAGCAAGCCTGTGTCATTGATCTAGGACCAAGGGTGTGCCGCTGCCGGCATACCTTCCTCTGGTTCGACCTTTCTACTTCGTAATGGCCTTACTAATGATTCCTTTTCTTTAGAGCAGACCTTGAATTTAAATTGTACTTTCTACTACTTTGTCTAGCTTTTCCGTCGTGCTCTAGTAGATTGGTCGAAATCCCCATTTCATGCTTCATCTTTTACAGGTTCATTAATCAATATATTTTTATTGTGGTCTGCAGGAACTTTCAGATTCTGAATTAGCTGAAATGCCATCTTGCAATTTAGCGGAGACCGTCCACAATAAGTGGTTGCAGCAGTCCGGAAAGCGTGGTAATGATTTATACGTTGCCACTGTTGATGACATGGTTCGAGCATTTATGCAAGTCGTGGCTTGTTATCAATTCTCTAAAGGAGAGCGTGGAGGGCAAGGGCCTGGGAAGGAAGAGCTTCGTCTTCGTGCTGCTCAACGCATTGCTCAACGTTCGGGAAACTCCAAAGCACTTCATGAGGCTTTCGGCAATATCCCTGGAGTTGCTGAGTTTTGCACTCGCCCTCCGCATTTGGAAGGAGAGGAAGTCTTTTTGTCCCTGAAACGGAAGGCAGACCTCCCTCCTGGATCTGAGTTCGATTCTCATCGTCCGGACAAAATCAGCGTTTCACGTCCAAGGGTCGCAACAAGGGCGTCTTCACAAATATCCATTGACCTCACTACTGACGAGTGTGTGCTTTCAACAGTAGGGGAAGCTCCAGCCAACCCCGCCAATTTCCCTTGAACAGAAACGTCAACACGGGTAATTCATATTGTGGGTGTGTTGGAGACTCTCTGCGACGAAAGCAAATGGCATATTGCAAGGCTGCCAAGGACATCAGCTAAAGCCTGTTTTGCTCAACAAGCTGGTACGAAGAAAAAATGTACTGCTCGGATTGTGCAGAATAATAAGAGTACTGCCGCACCGACCTACAGTGGCATGATGAAGAACTATCAGAAGACGAGGATTGATAAGATGGTATTTTTCTTTTGAAACGATGACATCAATCGCTGTGTGATGGGATCGAAGAAGGACTGGGTTATCTCTAAGCCACCGGTTCCTGACGTTTGGCCGGTAAAAGTTGGCACGTCTCTTACGAAGGCCGAGATTCTACGTCTTGGAAATGCCGGTTTCCGACTTGCCGAGAGCGTCATGCTCTCTCCCTGGAAGTTGTTCTCTCAGGATGGTGTGTTGTTTGACTTGAAATCTGTTCCTACTCCGGCAAACTCATATGAGCATCCAAAGCGGAGATTTGGCAAGAACATCCGTCGGAATCCGAAGGCCCCAACTACAAGACATCGGAACACCTACGCATCTGCGCTTTCTGTTCTTGGAAAAGTCGGTAACCTGCTAATGCTCCCTGACCCCGCCTTTGGCTGCATTCTCTCGTTCGAGTCCAAATCCATCACTAAGGTTTCAAAGTACATGCTTTCTATCAGTCAATTTCCTAGTTGTGACTGCCTGTCTTTCAAAGAGATGTCCAGCAAGTCCCTTGGCAGACGTCCTCAGTGGTGTTATTGCAAACACCTTTATTTTATCTTCACCATTGTCTGTGAGCTAGATCTAGAGGTGGATGTCTTTATGCACGCCCCTAGTTTTAGCTTCAACGAGATTAAGCGTGTTCTCGAAGTCATGCTTCAGAAAGAGGGCTGCACCTAGTCTTTGATTTCACAAACTATCCCGTGTAATTGTTTTCTATAATATGTAAGAGACGGTGAGACTACTGGGCCACCGCTGTATTGGCAAGTTGAACTGTTCTTGATTCGCCGAGTGTTTTTTTGTCACTCTCTTTTCTCACTTTTTCTATCTTCACGTTTTTCCCTCATTTTTTCACTTCGATTTTTTTTTTCACTTTTTTTTTTTTTTTTTTTCCCCAGACCTTGTTTTTTCCTCAGTTTTTTTTTCCTTCATTTTTTTTTTCACTACTTTTTCTCACGGGGTTGGTGTCGATCCTGCTATTGCCTACTAATGTTTGTCTCGTGAAGCACAAGATTTTTCAGCAAGGAATCGAACCCTAGACCTTATTCTTCTTGGTATTCGGCATTATCCCCCGGGTAGTTTTTGGTCGTCTCGGACCGTCGTTCATCCCTAGACCGAAAACACTTCTTAAAGGACCCAATATCCTCTTTGAGGTCCACGGTTATTTATGTGAAATTGTAGTGTTGTTTCATCGGTCGTAAGGCCGTCTAGGAATCCTTATTTCAGATTATGTTTCGTCACATAATTTTCAGCTCTTGTAGTCTAATTACTATCGTATAGTAAAGAAATTTCTTCCGTATTGTTAAAAAGTTACTTTCATATATGGAAAAAGTGACAAATTCCAAAAAAAAGTTACTAACATATTTTTCACCGCTCACCGTTCACTGCTCATGTCTCACCGCTCACGTCACAACACTCACCGCTCATGCCTCACCGCTCACCGCTCACACCTCACTGCACGCAAGATAGCTTCGTCCCTACCTCCCCTGTGAATCGTTGGTTACATTGCCTCCTCTGCAACTATTTCTCTTTGACCAGAGTTTGTAATTTGTAGTTTTCTCTGCTTAACATGCGATAGATCTGATAAGGCCTACTTTGCTGCTTCTACACAGCGATGGATGTCAAAAAATTCATCATCGATTCATGAGTTTTTTATGAATGATATCCTAATTGATGAAAATGAGCAAAGGATGTTGACAATGAGGGAGACAAATACATGCACGAGCATGATTCTATGCCCCTGGAGGACAAAAGTCAATATTCGACAGCCATGTCTGTAGAAGAACTCGGCAAGGAGATCGACGCCTTGGTGGTAAAGGAGTCTGCTAACACAAATGTTGTGTTGGATGGACTTCGTTTGAAGCCGCGGAGCAAGTCCAAGTTAAATATTCCCTTGTGTCGCATGCTTTTGCTTGCTGCTGTGAGGCCATATCTAAAGAACGATATAATAGCATTAGGTGCTCACTTTGTAAGTATCGGTTACATGGATGGCCATGGCGTATTTTACGTGGCCTTGCTAGATAACAAAGGTAGACATTTAATGTTACTAATGAGCACTCTTCAAAGTGGAGTCCGCTGTGGGTAAAAGCAAATGAAGCATTTGAGATAGAGCTACAAAAAAAGAGGCCTAGAAGCGCTTCTCTTAGAAGATGTTCTTTGTCTTGGATGGCAACCACCCCCTAGCTGCTTGGAGGCTAATAATCAACAGGGATTACGCCAACGATCTCGAGTGGCATTATGTTGTCTAGTCAATTATCCTGGAGGTTGAAGGGCAAGTTGGACCACTACTTACCGCGCTTCATTAGGTGAATTGATAAGAGTCTAATCTACTTTGGTAATACTTTGTCATTCAGGAGTTTCAAGTACTTACAATTCTCTGATTGTATAGGAGCCTAGGAGGAATCAAAATTGCCATGTGAAGATGAAACTGGTGTACTAATTCAACATCTTTTTTTCTTTAGGCAGATATCGAATAGGTTAGGTTCCTAGAATCACAAAATCTATTAAATATTTAGCAGAAAAGTAAGATGTAATGTACATGTGTACAAATTCCTTCTTGATTTTGAGAAAACAAATTTAGAAAACTTCCATCTACGGAAAGCACATTTTCCAATTCTCGCTACATGTTCTTCTAGAAACTTTCTAATTTCTTCTAGAGTAGAACTTTGTAAAAAAATAATATTGATGTGCAAGTTGCAAATCAAAATCATATGTTCTTGTATTATTTATCCGCTTATTCTTTTTAAAAAATCCCGGAAAGTAAGACTTGAAATGGATGTAAAATAATTCCAATAAAGATAGTATTTGTTGTTTATTGCAGACAATTCTTCGAATATTTCATCATTTTTTTCTTCATCTTTGTTTGGCTTGGATTCCTCTTCCTATATCTTAGGTTTAATGTTTAACATTCAAGTAAGACTTTTCTATGTAACATCGTTATCATCATTGCCAAGGTGTTGTAACAAATTAGACGAGGTAAAGAAAAGGCAACGCATATCTCAGAGATTGGTAGAAGCAGTGGAGGGCTGGCAAATTACAAATTCAAATTTACCATTTTTAGGAAATGATACCCTTCTATTAATTCCCTAGTTAAAAATGTGGGCCATTTTCCCTAATTCCATGACTTCACATGAAATGCTCTTCTTTTGTATAGACAATAAATGATTTTCGATGTTGGAATGACACACATGAAAATGTATTGTTGCAGATGAAGAACTTCATTGAAATAGAATGAGAAGGAATTTAAAAAATTTGAAATGGGAACCTTGTTCTTTTGGTTCCCTCTCATTCTATTTTAATTGAATGCTTTAGTCATAAATCTCCTCCTCCTTCTCATTCTAATTTAGTTTAGATAGTCGGTCGCGACTAACCCTCTTCCATTCCCTCCCCTTCTAATTTCTTTTCAGATATTATTCATTAGTGTCCCTTGGTCCTTCGTTCCATGTTCATTCTCCTTCCAATTTAATTGGGATCTATTACCCCTAAGGGCAAGATTCCTTACATGGCCCGTCCTGCCATCTTTGACAAGGGCGGGTCACTCATGACCAAAATAATTCCCCAACACGCTCAAAGACTAGTTCAATCAACCACTCCCATAAAGAAACATTAAAATCATATTTAAAGTGAAATTTTGGATTCTCAATCGTAAGGTCTTGAAATATACTTCTATATGAATCCAAAACCTAAACCCTAAACCCTAAGCCCAAGTAAACAATTATATTGATATCCATTCTTTGTGTTTTCCATATGTTTCACAAAATACTCTTACTTTTAAGTCTTATTTTATACCCTTTCTGTATGTTTACCATATGTTTTCTTTTTATTTCAATCCATCACCTGATAAGGTACCTAGTACAGTCAGACCTCGATAAGGGTTACCTGAACTTACCTCAAAAAGTGTTAATACTCTATATTTGTTATGGAGATTTCCGATCCCTTCAAATTAAGATTAGTAAGTGTTACGTGTTAAGTGTTACACATAAACAAGAGATTATTCAATATCGTGAGACTATTAGCTACTGGTGGAAAGATTACCAATAGAGCATTAACTAGCAAGTGCGTCGGCCATTGTACACTTTCAAGTAAACGTGATTGAGATTAATATTGGAATAACAATAGTGCAAAAAGAACACTTCAGTTGACTTGATGTTGGGCACCTCGGTGATTCCAAGCTCTTACAAGAGTCTCAATTCCCTGAAGTGGAGGAAGTCACTTTTATTTGGTTTACGACAATGCAGGAAAATAATGTAGTTCTACTTGATGACCTTGTGGTGGCTGCTGCAAAGAGATTTTGCACATTACTTCCAAGAGGTGCTACAGAGAAAGAGCTTCTATTTTCTCATGGATGGGTGCAAATTTCAAGAAGAGATATGATATCAAAGGCTATACACGTCATGGTGAAGACGCACTCAAGGGACATTTATGTAGAGGTTTTAAAAAATAAGGAATACATCAAAACACTTGGTATCTCAATATAGGCACTTTCTAAACCCGGAAAATATAGGTATACAATGCCATCATTGCCATGCTAAAAAAAACATGGACGACAACAGAAAAAATATAACAATTTATGTTATATTTTTAGAAGAGGACTAGCAGTTGGCGCAGCCTTGCAACGCATTAGTTCAACCATTTTAATGTAGTTTTAATATCACAAAATATCAAAAAGAAAGGTAACAACAATCTACATAAAATATAAATATATCTTTGAAATCCATGCATGAATTTTTATAATCTATATATATAAAAGAATATAGGATGATGAACACGTCAAGTGGATGAACACGTAGATGAAAATGGAGCGTCAAATGAATGAACGCTACAAAACAATTCCACAATTTCTTTGCATGTGCCCTTTGGAGGAATCGATTGAATGTGCCCTTTGAAGGAATCCATTAAATGTGCCCTTTGGAGGAATCCATTGAATGTGCCCTTTGAAGGAATCATTTGAATGTACCTTTTAGAGGAATCCTTTGAATGTGTCCTTTCATTAGGATTTGGATTTGATATAATCCAAAATTTAAAGTTTTTATCTACACACATTTGTTTAACTCAAGATTGCCCATGACCCGTCGGTTAGGACGGGGGTTCCACTAGTGTAATAGAATAGAATAGAAAAAAATTAATTAAGTTTTAGATTTTTTGCATTTTAACATGGCATTTAAAAAATGTTATGAATGTCAAATTTGTAATCAAGAGTTTCAATCTTATTTTGGATAAGCACAAATTGCAACACACAAATGCAAATTTTACATAGCCACAAACTCAACTTGCAATTACAATCTCAAATTCACACACCCACAAACTCAACTTGCAATTACAATCTCAAACTCACACACCCACAAACTCAACTTGCAATTACAATCTCAAATTCACACACCCACAAACTCAATTTGCAATTACAGTCTCAAAACTTGCAATCTCACCTCAATACTTGTAATTCGAATCTCCACAACTCAAATATGTACTTTTGCAACTCCAACTTTGTATGCCAACCTCCAAGCTCACAACTCCAACTTCACAACTTTTTCACTCGAAGTTTACAACTAATAATTTACAATTCAATCTTTTAGTGCTTAACTCCAAAAAAAAATTGAACGTCCAATTTCTAATCAAAAGCACAGATTGCAACACACAAATGCATATTTGTCACACCCAAAAACTCAAGCTAATGCTTTGCAGCGCAATAGTCCAACCATTCTCATGTAGTTTTTATATTACAAACTATATTTTAAAAAAGGTAACATGATTTACTGCGTGGTTGGCTGCACCGTACCCATAGTTTACTCCAAGGTTGACAGCGCGATTGATCGGTCCGTGGTTCACTGCGCGGATTATGATTTTAGTAGTATGATGGTATGTGCCCAAAAAGATAAAGTACTTTTGTTGGTTAATATTTTTTCTAGACAACAAGTGCCTAATGAAGGTTCAAGATTTAGGGTGACACGAATAGATGAATAATGAATCAAAGTTTCGTAATTACATCCATTATTTCTATAAATGTTATGTATTTACCTTTTAAATTCTGCTAAGTGGTTTTTTGTTATAAGTTTTACAAATCATCGACATCACAACTTATAAGTGTTATGAGTTACCGGTGCCTAATAGGAATTTACACTACGGTGGGGAACTCCACCGGCCGGTAAGAAGTCTCAGCAAAAATTATTAGTATAAATCTTTAGGACATTGTTTGTTAATGTGGACAATAATTGATCCAACTAATAGAAATGAAATGATATTTGCACATTAGACGAGTGTGTAAAAGAAATTTCAAAAGATGTCAATATAAACATAAAAAGAAAGACTAGATATATCTCGACAAAGATTGATGTCCAAATATAAGGTCAAACTAGGACAAAAATATTCTAAATAAATTATGTATCATAAATATAAATTGTTTTTTAAATTTCCAGAGGGGCTTTTTGCCATGTCATCTTGTCTTTTCCTTCTAATTTCTTCAATGCACCAACTCTTAGTAGATGAAAAATCATTTTCCAGAATAGTTTTTGATTTCTTTGAACAAAGGATGGATATCTCCCATCTACTTAATGTTGTAAGGTCCAACATGCATTTTTGTCCCCAATCACCTTTCAAAATCTATACCATTTATATCAAGTGTAAAAACGTAGTAAAAGTTGTTGGAAAAAATGTTTCTACTTGTCTAGTTTGTGTGGTAAAAAGCTCACATGATTTCAACATACAATGCAAGATTGAGAGCCACTTATTACACCGGGTTAACTCTACTTCTTGTATAGAAAACATAATCTAGCATAGAGTTTTTGGGCGACTATCAACTTTGAAAATCTAAGAAAGAGTAACAAGTAGTAAACTCCTACTCTAAACACAAACCCCACAATCATGTCATTACAATTAAAGTACAATTGAAAGTCAATAGCAATAAAAATTTGCACAGTATGCAGAACTCCATTCCACTAGTATGCACGTAACTCACTGAATGCTAATCAAACTAACTTTAAATTTGTACCACACCAACTAGAAAAAAAATGCGCAACTTACTCAACAATTTTTTTAAAAGATAGACACTCGTGGAAGAAAAAGAATGAACTTGAACTTATGTAAAATTCAGCAAATTTGTAGAGGGAAAGTTCATTCTCAGCAAATTGTTCTCCTCAAGTGGTTTGGTTTCTTGTCTGGGGGTTGAGGTCAAAGAAGAAACTAATCCAGAGCAAAGGACCTCTTCAATATAGTGTCGCCACATAGGCATCCATGTCATATTTTCATCCATGCTTGAAGTTCTTCACCGGTCAAGTCGTAGCCATAGTGTAAACTCAATCCAATGAAGAACAATTTGTACTCCGATCTTATTGCTCCATTTCCCTTGAATTCTTGGCCGGTGGAGTTCTCCACCATAGTGTACAGCGGGCCTAAGTGTTAACAAAAAGAATGCTCCCAACCCCTAACACTTCTCGAGGTCTGACTGTAAAGGGAACGTGGGCAAAAGTTTTAGAGGCGCGCGGACAAGTAACTGAGTGGACGGGGAATCTGTGTCGGACTGGTCGCGGACTGCCCGCGGACAGAGCGCGGACGAGACGCGGACAGCGCGCGCGGACAGTTGCAACCCTACGGCCGCGGACAGGCCCGGACATGGGTGGGACATGGTCGGGCAGAGTGCTATAAAGGGGGAGGGAGAAAATTTTGCAGGCACACTTTTCCACGAATCCTGGGCACCCTGACGCACTTGCCTCCACGTTGACGGCGGTGTGCGGGGTTTCTAGGTGGGAAAGTGGTCCTCTTGAGGACGGAGATTACCCGAAAGGGGATTTTTAGTCCTCAAATACATCAGCACATGTACAAAATATTTTGAAGTTGTCAGAGATTTGACGAAGCCGTGTATTTAATACTTTTTTTCCATCTCTTACCAACACTATTTTGAAGTGTTTGCATGGGATTTATTGTATCACTATTTTGAAGTGCAATTTAATATAGGCGGCATAATCATATTAGGATAGTTAGCTAGTATTAGAAAAGCAATTAGAAGTATTTGTAGTGGTTTAGGTTTGTTTGAAACATTTTCACCATGCATAGCGGTGGTGGAAGTGGTGGAGATGGTGGGGGGAGGAGGAATTTAAATGTGCCACGTTTGGACCCAAGTCCTTCTAAAAGAGCCAAGAAGCCTGCGGATTTGGAGCTTGAAATTTACGGGGACATTAATCATTTGGCATATAGAGGATGGGAGGATTTACCGGAGCCATGGACTTGTCAATAGGCATATGAACACATTGGTTTTGCTCACCTCGACTGATGGTATGCTCCAGAAGCACACGAGGACCATTGTCGATTGAAGCAATTGACATATTCGAATATTACCTCCACTGAGATAAAATGGAGGTTTTAGAGGTTTTACGAGCCATCTCCCACGAAACACGGTATCGATCAAATAACATTCCGAGAAGAATTGGAGCAATGATATACGCGGAATGTGAGTTGGGAAAACAGGTTGATTGGTCGACGCTTGATCAACCTTTGTACACTATTGGTAATCTTGGCGTGCATCTAGGCAAAGCACTTTCTTCAAAGCTACCTGTGCTATCGATTCCTAGAAACCCTGTGCCGGAGTGGTTTATGCGCGACAGTGCTTTGGTTGACCCACCTAACGAAGAGTTGCCAGCGGACCAAGCAAAACCAAAGCCCCGTATTCGAAGGCGGTGAAGGTGCCTCCTCATCGCGCTCCGGATATGGAATGTAAATATTGCGTACTAATTTGGCGTATGTGTTTCACGAGGCGGATATCAAATAGTTTAGGTGCCTAAAGTCGCAAAATCAATTAAATATTTAGTAGAAAAAATGATGTTGTGTACATGTGTACAAGTTTCTACTTGATTTTGAGAAAACAAATATAGAGAACTTCCATCTACTCGAGGCACATTTTCCAACCCTCTCTACGTGTTCTTCAAAAAACCTTATAAGTTCTTCTAGAGCACACATTGCACAACCATGTAAAAAAAGGAAATTATCCGTTTTTTTTTTGTTTTTGTTTTGTTTTTGATGTATTTATTCCCTTGAAGACTACACAGTTCCTTGAGTATAGTGTTGAATATAGTATAGACCAGACTATTTGAAATTTCCTACACTAATTGAAAATTTACATGCAATTGTTGACTGACACACACTTGCTTGAGAACAAATACCCAATCAGAACTTGGCATGCACTTGCTTTTATGGAAATTAGTGTGAGTGATCTCGTGAATAATCCCTCTACACTATATTCAGTGTTTAGTGTACTGGACTAGGGGTTAGTGGGCTAGGACTGGGCGCGCTAACGGGTTGCGGACTGAGCGAGGACAGTTCGCGGACAGGGCACGAACTGGGAGCGGACGGTTTAGACAAACTGGGAGCGGACGGGGATCGGACTGGGAACGGACAGTCCGCGGACTGCCTGCGGACTGGGAGCGGACGGGACGCGGACTGGACGCAGGCAGTCCGCGTCCAGTCCGTGGGCTGAGCAGGGAATGTCCGCGGACGGGACGCGGACGGGGTGCACTTGTTATAGAAAGCGGCAGGGGTCCCATGGCTTGACACTTTCTCAGTCCTAGAAAGCCTTGACGCACTTGCCTCCACGTTGACGGCAGTGTGCGGGGCTTCAAAGGGAAAGTGCTCCTTTTGAGGACCTTCATTTCCCCAAGGGAGATGTTTGTCCTTAGAAGCATATGTTTTTTCACTATTATAGGCGATGGTTATGCCAACAGTGGGGTTTCAGCAATCTACCCAAGCATGGCAACAATATTTTGAAGTGCATGCTTCAATTTGTAGCCTAGGCAGCACTATTTTGAAGTGCAGGTAGTCTTCAGATCTTTGGAATAGAGCAGTTGTTCTAGAATGTTTGTATGATAATAGGTAGTGTGGGAGAGTAAATAGATATTATTGTAAGTAACTTTTCTGATACGGGAATCTGTAGAAGACTTTAGAAGAATTTCATGATGGAAAGCGGAGGTGGCGTTCAAGGAGCACGGAGGATGATGGTGGACAAACCAAGCGAGGAGGATTTTACAGTGAAAAGGACAAAGAGGAACCCAACAGATTTGGAGGTGGAGGTATACGCAAACCGTGATCTTCAAGCAAAGGAGGGTTGGGAATCAATGCATGAGCCGTGGACAACCGACAATGCATAGGAGTACATCAAGTTTGCGCATCTCGACAGATGGTGGCCTGTGGAGCTCCACCCTAAACATTGTGCGGCGAGAGCAGTCACGTACAAGCAGATCAATGACGTGCATGTGAAGTAGAGGTTCCTCGAGATCCTACGTGCCATTTCTAACTTGGAGAAATGGCCTAAAATAATATTCCTAGATCCATTGCAGCATTGATGTATGCAGAATATCAATTAGGAAAGCAAGTGGATTGGTCAACGATTCATGACCCCTTCTCAGGTGGTCGTAGACTTGGACGCCATCTTTCGGCAAAGAAACCTCGAGAGATTCCAAGAAACAATGCCCCTCAATGGTTCCTTGATAACCCTACCTTGTACGACGATCCAAATGATGAAGTGCCGTTCAATCGAGAAATAATTGTTTTACCAAGAAAGAGTAGCGGTCGAAAGCGTAGAGAAAGGAAGGTTGAGGCCACACATTGCAATGAATTGGACAAGCATGCCCCAAACGAGATTGGAGAAGGGTCAAACCCTCTTTCAGCAACTTTAGAGATGGCCAATGCTATTCAAAGCAAAGCCGCTGACGCCCCGATGAAGTTTGATGAAGATAAGTATGGTGAGTTACAAGCACAATTGGAAGTGCTTAGTGTGGAAATAAAGAGGTTGCAACATGGACGAGACGATGATGTGGAAACGGTATCAAAAGTACGTGCACTAGAGATAGAGAAGAAGAACTTGCTTGCTGAAGTAACCCATCTACGCAATCAAGTCAATCAAGTCAACGATAGCAATAAAAAGTACATGATTGAAGTTGCAGACTTAAAGAGGGAGCTACAAGAAATCAAGGCACAACATATAGCAGCAGAGATGACGCATGCAGGTTTGCAGCAAGAGCTGGATGAATTAAAAGCATATCGGAAGAATGAGGAATCTGCCCGAAACAATCTTAAATTGTTGGTTTCAACAATAATCGATGAGCGCGAAGAGATGATGCTCACAACGGTATTCGCTGTGGCACGGACACGGCAATACGAGGCGGAATTCCAGAGTATATGCGCTGAATGGACATCGGAGAAGAAGTTAAGGACCCTTTTGCTCACATCATGGCCTCGTGATGAAACCATGTATCCAATCAGCTGGGACAATAGTGATCCGTCGCTAGTATTGAACAACAACAATATTGATTGGAGGCTAGTGACAGAAGAGGATCACCATTGGGACATTGGAGAAGTGCATGATCATCCAACTGAAATGATTGGAAAGCCGTTGTGGCAAAGACCACACCCCGTGACATCCGACGGATCATCATGTCCTATCTGCGATAATCCTTGGGGTCCTGAAGGGTGTTATATGATTGGATCGTGTGGCCATTCGTTCCATCCGCATTGTCTAATCAAGAGTATGATTCGTTCGCGTACTTGCGGTGTATGTAGGGCGCCATTACATCCACGTTTGTATCTTCAATTTGGCCTACGGGATATCATGCCAAGTCACTGGGTGTATCGTCAAGATGATTATGACTTTGCACGTGAAGACTTCAATGGGAACCCTGTTGAGTGGAGTTGGAGACACAATATGTCCAAGGCACAACTGTGGCATACCTTTCAAGGGGAAGAATTGTTAGATGATCCGGACAAACTAGTACATGCAACAAATAAGATGTATCCTGACAAACCGGCGGATTACGGCATGAAGATATTTTTTTACCAGACCCTAGGGTGGCATTGGAATCGTCAAAGAAACGAATTGGTGCACGGCTTAGGACTGCCACCGTATTACAACTCATCTGGCGAGCGAGTTGTGGGGGATCTAGAACTACGAAGGGCTTATCGTGATACAACACTATCTCCAACCACTGGAACGGAGGAATTGTATTGGGAAGAACGCTACCATCAAAAACGACTACTTGTGGCGGCGCTCGATGCCATTTTGGAAGACATCGCCCCGGAGGTGAAGGAATGGCTTAATGGTGGGGAGATACCTCGATATTGGCAAGGCCATGGACGTCACGGATATCGAACGTGGAGTAATGTTCGAGCAGAACGAGATGCTGCAAGAGCTTAGAGCACCACATTAATTTGTGGAAGTAAAGGATTAAAGATTCAGTAAACTATGACCAAGTCTAATTTCCCGACTGAATTAGTGTAACCAAAGCTCTCATGTTGTTATCTTTGACATTACGAACATGGAATTGACATTGAGTTGTACACAATGGGATATTTTTTACCCATTTTGAATGCATTTATATCCAGGTTCAAAGCAAATTTGGACATCACCGTTCTCACATTGCCAAAACTTGTAGTTACATGGCGACCTTATTGTCTCCCCCAAACCCCACCCCTACAGCAACGGCACTTCCAAAGAGCAATTCAAAGGAGAAAAACGACGTCCATTCAGCGGACAGGCCGCGGACAGTCCGCGGGCAATCGGTTGCCAGTCCGCGGGCTCTTCTAACCCAATCCGCGCCCCGTCCGCGGGCAAGTCCGCGGGCAGTCCGCGGGCTCTTCGCACCTAATCCGCGCCCAGTCCGCGTCCAGTCCGTGCCCCGTCCGCTCCCAGTCCGCGGGCTGTCCGCTCCCCGTACGCGCGGTTCTCGAGGTTCCCAACCCTATCCGCAATGTTCCCGACCCCTTGCAACCTATATAAAGGCGGATAGGCCATTGACGTCCTCACTTTTTTCCCTCCATTTCCTTGCCCAATAGGAACCCGAGACCTTGTTGCGCAAGCACCATTGTACGGGTTTCGAGGGTATAGGAGTTGGGAGAGACGAATGCGGGGGGAACCCTTGTCATTTTTTTCCAGACTCACTCACTTTCGCACTGCACTTTAAGTGACCGGTTTAAGGGACCGGTTAACTACTTTACAGGAATGGCCGATAGCAGAGTGCATTATCAAGATCCAGACATGCAACTCCACGAGGCTCATCAGGTGGAAATTCAATCAACCACTGCTGCAGCCGACCGTGTGAGCGGTGGTATGTTGGCGAGAGGACAAGGTAGTGGAAGTGGGCGAAGTGACAGGGGTCGGAGGCACAGCATGGAGCAACTACACCAAGAATTTCATGCACTTGGACGAAATAATTCTCGTGGGTCGCAATCACATTCACGAGGCACAGTAGGATCTCGAGGGGTTCTACGAGGATTAGCGCGGGGGACCAGTGAAGCTGGGCGGTCACGAGGATCACAAAGTTTGAGCGGATTTCGACACCTGGGAGCTCGGAGTTCAGGCGGATCAAGTGGTGAGCCCGCAGCAGGAAAGCCATCGTTGAGGGCTGTTCAACATGGTGCGGTACCATCTGCAACAAATTCCTTGGTTCCAAGTGAACCTTCATTTGGAGCGGGACGAGGGCGGGGTAAACGGCCAGTTTTTTCAGAGGACTCAGAGCCCTACAAGAAAAGAGCAAGGACAAGCCATTTGGATGCAATGAGCAAGGAATTTAAGTTCAGGGTTGTAGCAGATATATTATTTTGGATGATAGAGAAAGGTCTATCCAAGTTGGAGAAACGGTACTTGTGTAACGGCGCTACAGGACTAGAAGCTATGGAGGCAAGATTGATACTCATTATCCAAAATATTGCCAATGAAGAAAAATTCCGCGAAGATAAAATGAGACATTCAATGGACACATGGCCCATATTGTTTGCCAAACAAGCTATTCACAACCTCGTGAAGACTATTTGGGATGTCTATTACAAGGAAGATGTAAGCGAACAGGCAATGGATGTGAAGTTATTGTTTGAGAGACTGAAAGATGGGATAGAAGCAATCAAGCCGAAAGGGAGATCTAACCTCACTATTCCTTGGGTTGAGCAAGATTTGGTTGCGCGGGTTGCAAGTAGAGGTCGTGAAGGTGTAGTGTGGCTTCCAATGCATGCGGAGGTAAAGGCGTTGGATACTAGAAATTATGAAGGAGGCTTTGGAGTTGTCCGTCGTGTGAGTATTGACGGTGTAAGTTGCATTCCAACACACATGGAGTTTGCGGGAAAAACAATGAAGGAGGGTAGTCGTGAAAAAAACCAGGAGAAACGTTCAATTGAGGCGCTAGCGTGTCCAGTGGACCATGCAGGGGTTATCAAAATCCAGTACATGGATAGAAGAACATATGAGTCGTATACTCTATGGTGGAACGGTGGCTCACTAGCATCCATATGGAGGATTGATTCAAAATATGACGAGGAACACGAAGATGATATTCTTAAAACAACTGGAATCGACCTTGAGGCTCGTATGGAACTATGCGTGTATCGTAAAAATCGGGCCTATTTAGCATGGGCACTACTGTGCATCATGGATGTGATACATTCCCAGCGCCTATTGCACAATGACTTGAGCCCCAACAATGTTATGCTTCATTTTCCGCCAGAGAAAAAGGATGTAGTATACATCGGGGTGTGTGATTGGGGAATGGCATCATCGGACGGCGAAGACAAGATGTCAAACTACGGCCGACCCTCTAGTACAGAGCTAGGTGCTTATCGAGTTAAGTATGGTCATGCTGCCCCCGAGCTATTCCATGTGTATGGGAAGCCCGGAACACCAACATCACCGAGGAGAATGGGAATAAAGCATAAGCACAACCATAGATCTGAGGCGTATGCAGTGGGGTACTTGGCAAGGAGGATCTACAACCGCGATTGCTCTTCAAGCTTGTTCCAAAAGAACAAAGATCCGAGTTCATTGTCCAAGCGATTTGAGCAAGCCATGGACGAGTTGTTGAAACCCGATCCACTAGAGAGATCAACCGTCACGCATGTAGTAGACTTGTTGAAAGGACCACCCTACAACCTAGCTACACCATGGGATTTCTTCCGAAATGAGTAGTATATAGTATATTGTGATTTCATAGTTCTTAGATACTGTAGGGTATGTAGCATCTTCTCTATGTTGTGAAGTGTTGTCTAATTTGTATTCGGTTATTTGTAAGAAGAGAATGCCTTTTTGGACTTCCCTGTAATTTTGAATGAAGAACAATTTTGTACAAATTGTTTTGATTTGGTCTCCCAATCCCGCCCTTTGTATCTTCAGAAATAAAAATGGAACAACGAAATTAAAAAATATCCTAACTACCTATCCGCGCTCCCCCACTCCCAATCCGCATTGCATTGGCGCCCCCACACAGGCCGGTGCGAGTCCGCGATCAGCCCGCGGCCAGTCACTATAAGAAAATCCCGTTTTTGGTGATGTCTTCTGCAGACGCAGAATCACTTCGGTGATGTCTTCAAGACAGAGCAGGATGTCTAGCTAGACATGAGTATGTCTTCTACGTCTTTTGGGTACTATAGCAACTTCGGTGGCATGAAGAGAGCCGTGTCTTCAAGAAGACGCGAAGATGTCTGCAGAGACGTGGATGTCTTTGCGGATGTCTTTGTAGACATTCCCAGAGACATCAAAGTGCCACGTTGGCAAGGGAATCCGGTTTGACCGAGGGTAAATGTCTGAAAGTCACTGGTATGCGGGGTAAAATGCAGCCCAAATATAGAAAATTAGCATAATGGGCAGCGGTTTCTATGAGCAAAGGAAAAGTCTTCATCCAATAAAATATTGTTTCCTTTTTTGTTCATTAAAAAAATATTTTGAATTCCTTGTAAATTCGAAATATTAATTTTTTGATATGAATATTCTATTTTGAGTAGTTGTCATTGGTCCATTTTTTAAAATAATATTAAAAATTAAAATTTTGAATTTAAAATTACTGAATATATATATTTCTGAATAAATTAATAATATGTAATAATAAATTAATAATATGTAATAACAAATTATTATATTTAAATTAATAAATTGTTTTATATTCAATTAAAATTATTAAAATATTAAAATATATGTATTTAAATATTATTAAATTATTAAAATAGAAATGTTGTAGAAAATAGCATTTTATAATAAAAGTCAATTTTCCGATATTGATAATTGAATAAACACGTGGACATATTGTTCACTTAATAATTTACAGCTCCTTATCTACATGGCAAGGAAAACTCCACGTCGGACGAGCTGACACGTCATAAAATGTCTAGGCGAATGTTTGTAGAGACATCCGACTGACTTTGACTATAATAATGATATAATGTCTCCGTAGACGTCCTAGAAGATGTGCGTAAGGACGTCTACCGAGACATCCTTCTAGACGTCCTCATAGACATTGCCTGTCTAGAATGGTAGTCGGCGTACCAATAAGTGACTCTGTGACTACTCCTCTTGGATTTCAGCATTGTTGACTGTATTTGTTGCGGCTGTAACATAGCACCCTCCCAAGGGCGGTGGTCTTCGAATTGCCTCTGTCTCCTGAATCTCTGGTTGTAAGTCTCAAAAGTCCGCATCATCACCGATTGCGATTTCACTTGCCAATGGCTGCCGACGTTGTATTGTTGTACGCCGACCTTGGACCTCTGTTCGGCACACGATCCTCCATCTGCGTCTGCTAGGGTCATCTAAGAAGAAAACCTGTTGACAATGCAAGGGAAATGCAAATGAATCCGGATGCACTCTGCCGTCCATGTGGTTGAAGTTCGCTACGTTGAATCCGTACTTGTCGCGCTCAATGTTGGGCACTCGCACATCCTTTGAGGGTCTTATCTATTCGCAGAGCAACACCGTGGTGCAGTGATTCAGTAATTACAACTCCAGTATTTCCTCAATATACTCCACATGCTCCACAGTATGGTCAATGAGCCTCCCATTCTGAATCCTCCAACGCAGTTGTTGTGTACAGGTTGCCACTATACAAGAATCTTGAGTAACGAGACCCCCCTCGGAAGTCCAAATTCGCATATGCATCTCGAATGCGCTCATTTGATGATGTGAGGTTGCAAATCGCTCCGGGGGACATGAGTATCGTACCACGTCCTCATCCAAACGTTCACCAGCCCCTTCTGCTTGCAGCGCCCGTGCTCTAAGCCAATTTGCAAAGCTTGGCCAATATTGGAACATTTGAAAAGACATCAATCACGACATCGAACTGTCAATGAAGATGTCTAAGATGACGTCCATGAAGATGTCTAAGATGATGTCCATGAAGATGTCTAAGATGACGTCCATGAAGATGTCTATAATGACATTCATAGCCATCAACTAGGATGAATTTCATCGAGTTCACTGAATGAACAGAGACGGCTAGGGTTAGCAGCTGCAGCCATAGTTAGGTCATGAGACCTTTAAGTAGAATTTGAGGCTGCACAAAGCTCACTTTGGCCTTTGTTTCTCTAAGTAGTTAGAGTTTAGAATGTTGAGGTTAGAGTTTTAGAGTGTAGACTGAGTTTACAAGTTAGAATGTTAGAGTTTAGAGTGTAGAAGTTAGAGTTTTAGAGTGTAGACTGAGTTTACAAGTTAGGATGTTAGAGTTTAGAGTGTAGAGGTTAGAGTTTTAGAGTTTTAGAGTGTGTGGTTTAGATGTTAAAGTTTTAGAGTTTGAGAATGTTAGAGTTTAGAGTGTAGAGGCAGCAAAGGAGAAATAAAGAAAGAGGCGTGCAAGTAGGTGAGTGATTGCACAATATAATGCTGGCCCGAATGAGACTCAAGTGAGCCACTGCACGACGTATGAACAACACGGGAAATCTTGAAGACGTTTTCAAAGACGTCTTCGAAGACGACCAGTCAAACGCGTCAACATTTCCATGAGCGTCTGAGATGTCTGCTAGAACATCCCAGAAGACATCTTGTCACATATAGCAACTTGTATTCTACTTTGAGGGACATGTGGAACGTTCACATAGTGGTGAGATTAAGACTAACAGTTTTTTGGCGTTAAGAAGTTAACCATGCACATATAGGTCGTCCTGCTAACGGGATTTATAGCAATTTTCTTCTTATGTTAAACCCTTGTTTAATTGCATGCGTTGTTGGTTTGTTGAACATGTGCAGTGTTGGACATGCGCACGACCATATGGGAGTAGCGACAACCAGTGATGACAAAGGAGCAATTTGAAGTTGTGGGTACGTAGTACATCGCTGATGTAGATAGAAGTATTTTTTTGATGTAATTTTTTTATTAGGTTACAAACAATATTGTTATAACAACTAATTTGTGATGTCACCTCGTGTTTTGAGTATGCAATGAAAATACTTACTCTTGACAAGCAGCCATCAGTATTGTAGACATTTTGAACATTGGGTACTGCGATGTCTATATATGTCTCTGAATGTTATGTGAGATGTATTGGAAGATGTCTAGAACAGGAAGGGAAGACATTTCGATGTCACAGTGGATGTTTGAATGGTGAGTGGAGCATGCTTCAAAAGACGTCTACATATAGCTGTGGATGTCTTGTAAGACATCCTATACAAGTCGTCACAGATGTTTTCTAGGATGTTTGTGCAATCACGTCCTCTCGAACATCTTCTCAAACGTCATATCAAACATCATCTATAGCATCTTTTTGAACATCTTTTGAAACGTCATAGCAAACATCATCTCCAGCATCTTCGCAAACATCTTCTCAAACGACATAGCAAACATCATCTTGAACATCCTCCCAAACATCCCCTAAGACATCCTCTAAAACATCCTCCACTACATCATTAGAGCAGTACCATGTCTCAAGCGATGTCTCGGCAGATGCTACTTTAGTTCAGAAGACATCACTTGAGACATCCCTGAAGACATTGTGGATGTCGGCCCAAACATCTGGGATGTCTATCAGGAACATATTTTGAGTATAAAAACCCCCAAAACGATGCTGACGTGGCATGCCACGTCATTTTTCCGGGTCCACGTTGGATTTCCCGCCTGCCATGTCATGCCACGTCAGATTTTTCCATGTGCCATGTCAAATTTTGGCGCCGCCACGTCATTGTATGTGGGACCACGGTAAAGTCCACATAAGGATGAAATTCATTGCCATGTGGCACTGCCCGTTCACTTGGCGCTGATGTGTCTCTGACGTGGCTCCCACGTGGCACAGACTTTATCCTCCCAAAATTACCTCTAGACGTCTTAGACATAGAGATGTCTTCCGTGTCTTCCCGGATGTCTTCTTAGACATCCACCTTGTCTAAGATGTCTTCGCGCTTGCAAGACATGACCGTAGATGTCTTTGTCTTTTTTGAGACATCACTGAAGACATGACAAAAAACACGGTTTTCTTATAGTGAGTCCGCGGCAGTGACTGCGATCAGTCCGCAGAAGTGTCCGCAGCCAGTCCGCGGTGTATCCGCAGTCAGTCTGCGGTAGTGTCCGCGGCCAATCCGCGACCAGTCCGCAGCAGCGTCCGCAGCCAGTCCGCGGGTCTGCACTCAATCCACGGGTCCCCATCCAGTCCGATGCGTATCCGCAGCCAGTCCGCCAATCCACATCCAGTTCGCAACGTATCCGCGGCAGTGTCCGCGGCCAGTCCGCCATCAATCCGCAGCAGCGTCCGCAACCAGTCCGCGGGTTTCCATCCAGTCCGCTGCGTATCCGGAGCCAGTCCGCGGGTCTGCACTCAGTCCGCGGGTCCAAGTTGATCCCTTGCGTATCCGCGGCCAGTCCGCGGCAGTGTCCGCAGTCAGTCCGCGATCAATCCGCAGCAGCGTTTGCAGCCAGTCCGCGGGTACACATCCAGTCTGCTGCGTATCCGCAGCCAGTCCGCGGGTCTGCACTCAGTCCGCGGGTCCAAGTTGATCCCTTGCGTATCCGCAGCCAGTCCGCAGCAGCGTCCGCAGCCAGTCCGCGGGTTCCCATCTAGTCCGCCGGTTCCCATCTAGTCCGCAGCCAGTCCGCGGTAGTGTCCGCACGCAGTCCGCGGCATGTCCGCGGACGGTCATCGCATGTCCGCATGCAGTTCGCTCCTAAACCGCTCCCTCTGAAAAACCCCCCAACTTAATTGATTTTCACTCAAAGGTTAATACAACATAGCAAAGGGTAAAAGTGGTGAGATACACGTAGGATGTCAATGCCACATAGGACGGCCACGTCAACGCCGAGGTAACATATGTACCATACATAGGGGTAAAGTTCGTCTTTGATCCTAGGTTGACTCTATTGTGTCATGACGAGAGGGTCCGTCACGACATGTCACATCATGACGGCACGTCACTGTCACAATGTCACGATAGACAACCCTGAGTTTTTTTCTATCAAGAATACAATCAAAGCTGAAATCTACAATACTGTATAGCCTCTGTAGGATCCAGTAAATTTTTGCCTTCAAACCCTAAACCTCATGTACCATCCTTGGATAAAATACATCAATATGGGTTCTCCATCAGATACTTACTTGCGTTTCCTTAAGTACCTTACCTCACTTTTCTTCGTCAATACAACAATCCCTTTACTATTTGGGAGGACTTAAGAAGGTCTCGAGTTATCCTTAATCTTTCTCGGATTGAAATAAATAAAGAAAGCCGTTGAGAAATTTGAAGTTCATATTTACGCTTACGTAACGTAAAGACACATGAAAAATCATATCCTCGTTTATGGTTCTCAAACTGATGCAATACCGAGGAATACAAAGGATTACCCCTGAAGAACACTAAAATACTATGAGTTGCATGTCTTATGCTCTATTTGGTTCCATTCATATGCAACAGATTTATGCTCTGAAATTCTGATGGAGACTTGTCTTCGGATGAAATTGCAATTTGGTTCTCAAATTCACTATCTCTTTCATAGCATACAAGACTTTTGTTTTCGGACATTTCATTTTGGCACTATTTTGTGTACTAACAACTTGAGCTAATCAAAGCTGAAATTCCGCTCTGGAAAGGCATTATTACTTTGTATATAATATATTATCGTAAAACTGAGTACGTAGCTTATTATATGACCTGTAATTTAATAGTACCAAATCCTTGCTATATTCTCTTCCTACATGAGCACACTAACCTTTTAATTCCACATTTTCTTCTATGTAAACAAGATATCTTTAATCATTATTATCTGTATCCTAAAGTACTGCATGTTTCCCATATCTTTTGCAAAATTTTGATGTTTTGTTAAATACTATTCTGTAAGGTCATGCAATATAATTAGGCATAACATTTCATTGGACGCTCGTATAATGAATAAATCAACAAAAAAAATTGGTTTCAAATAAACTTAATGTCGAATATTAGGGTTGATAATGCAACATCACTTATTGAAGGGTGTTTTGACAATCCACGGCCATAGGGTTCCTACATCCTTCCCCAAACTCATTAGATGTTCCCTTCTCAAAAAGTACCTCCCTAGATAGAATGGAATACCAAAAAAATCACAAAAGTTTTTGAAACCCACGGCTATAGGCCCTCTACCGTCAACTTTGGCTTTAATTTTCACTTTTCCATTTGCATTAATTCCAACTTTTTCACTTCGTTTTCCCAAAAAATTCCCAACTTTACTGCTCTAGGCTCACCGCTCTCCGCTCACCGCTCTAGGCACGCAAAATAGCTTCGTCCAAAGGAAGGTGGAAGGAGAGTCCAAACCACCTAAGGTTTGAATTTGCAAACACCTTGGGTTTTTTATTTTTACAAACTAGGGTTTGTGGAAGATTATGGCGGATGGAGTTTTAGACACAAAGGAGGTGGAGATTACTAGGCATGGAGGTGGTGCAAGGAGATTCACAACCGCGGCAAGAAGATTCAAAGACTAAACCACGATTTCAAGGAGGTTGCGGGTGCAACAAGGAGGTGGCAAGAATTGTAAACAAGGTGATTTTTGACAAAGTGACAAGGGGTTTTTCGTGTTTGTACAACTTCCTCGTTTGTATGATCTCTTCTCATTTTCCTTTTCCCGGGGTGAATTCCAGTTGCCTTCTTTCTGGTCTAGAGAAAAGTCTCCCGGTAGACTCTACTTAGACCTCGTACGTCCTAGATATTAAATTCTTGATACTCGTGCGTCTATCCGTTGTCTCATCATTTATTTTCCATTATCTCGGCCTTGTGGCAAGTCTTCTCTTGGGTTTTTCCTATTCTTCCCTTTTCCTTGAGTTTTGCCTAAATTTCCTATATTTTTCCCGGTTTCTCCGATATCCCGGAGAACCCCCTTCAAAATTTCTTGTTCTCCTGGCGTAAACATCTTTTTTGCTTGAAGTGGTTAATTGTTATGTTGTTTTGTTTAGTTGTGTTTCTAGATATGTGAGATGCCTACGTTCACATTAATCTAGAAAAGTATTCCAGAGAAAGTACACCGGTTGCCTGGTATACTTGTGTTTTCCGGGCCGGACCGGAAATTGTGATAAGTTGGTAGGGTGATTGGTGGAAGTACAGGCACATCCCAGACTTAGTCTATTCCGGACAACATGATTCCACCGGTGACATTGAAGCTCTCTAAGATTGATCCTAACAAGTGGGAGGGAACGGAGTAGGGAAGAGAATTGGAGGACGATCTCACCCCGATGGGTTGCATGGGATTATATGAGAAACCTTTGGTCTTCCAAAAGGGATATGCGCCTCCGGAGTTGTTACCTCCCAGGACACCCTGGAGAGTCTATCGAGCTAATTCCTTGACATGGACCACAGAAGTATGACCTAATGTGTACTCTTTTCAAGAAGAGGAGTGATGGACGCCCGAGGTCAACCGGGAGTTGCTCGAGAAGCACTTATCAAACTCCTACGACATGTCAGAGTGCTACTGGAGTGATCAATTCACGAACAACCGGTTGAGGAGGGTGATTGAGTTTTTAAACTCAATCTTCCATCTCCACCGACGTGAAAGAATCATAGTGCAGCTGGCCACAACCTTCATACAAGCATTCTTCAAGGATTCCTTCCCGGATTGGGGATTTTTTTGGGAAGAGGCGTTTTTGCTTCAGCTCCGGGCAATTCAACAAGGTATATATTTCAAGACCTTTTTGACTCCATACCTCATGCATTTGTATGGGTATTATGATTGTCTGGAACCGCAAGAAAAGGAAATTTGGAGGCAAGGGATGACTTCCTAAGACCATGCTCCCCGGGCCTTTCTCCAGCATACTGAAGTACGGTTGGCACTACCGGCAAACCAACACGAGGCGTCATCATCCCGGTCATTCTTGAACAATGATAGGTCATCCTGGTCTCATCGAGAAAATCCACCACCACCATCCCGGTCATCCAAAGATCTTACACTAGTGGAGATCATAGCCAAGTTCATCCGCGAAGTGAACTGGGATATCCAACAGATGGAGATGGTGCTTCTAGAGGCAAGGAATCTTCAGAGGGCTCTCCGGAAGGTGTTTGGAGTAGAAAACAACAGAGACATTTTAACTGCAGTTCGAGAGGTCCGGGAACAATTAATCAAAATGAAGAGGGATCTCTGGACATCTCAGAAGGAGCACCTTGGCACATGATAGGTCAAGGCACATGAGACTATGGTGGCACTAACCAAACTACTTGCTGGTCAGACGAGTGCCACCATACTAATGCAAGACCGGAGCCCAACTCGGAAAAAACGAAGGTTTGTCTATACCAGTTTTCTTTCTTTAGAAGATGATAATCCACCCACTCAATGTGCAATGAGGAGAGAAAATTCTCCATCTTCCAAGGAGTGGGGTGTGAAAGTCTATAAGAGACAACGAGGTCTCCCTATCAATCCTCTTGGAAATAAATTAGTTGATCTTTCCTTCTCACGATGAGATTCCATGGTTGAGTCTCCGGTAGCTATGCTTGTTGATTTAGTGGAGACTTCTCATGTATCGGTGGATACTCCCAATATATCGATAGATACTCCCTATCTACCGATAGACCTCTTAGTTGAGACTTCCAACCTTCCAATGAATTCTCTTGGCTATATACCTGTGGATTCTCCCAATCTTCCAATCAACCCGTTACCCTCTCGTGGATCTACCGGAAGATAAGTCCACTCTTCCAGATAAGTCTTCTTGATGAGCCTATATTATATGTTATATGTTATTGTCAATTTATCCTATCGGTTCATAGGATGTTGCTAGGTGTGGTGGATTAATGCTAGGGTGAGAGTAGTGATGTCGATGGGGCCCCATTGTGCTATGTGCACTTGGTCACTACCACATGAGTGAATTCTCTGGCTACCTACTTTTGTTGAAGTATGTTTTACCGATCTCGGAACATGAGTCTTCCGGTTTACGAGTCTAACCAATAACCCGCTCGTGACTAGGCAACCCTCAATTCTAGGATCTAGATGTCGTTTCCCACCTTTTGTGAACCTAGTTTTTGGAAGGTAGCTAGTGGCCTTTGTGTACGTAAAGAGCCTTGGGCACTAGGTTTAAGTACTCTTCTCTTTGTTGCTTTGCTTGTATCTTGCCTTCATTGCTTGTGTCTAGAGTTCTTGTTGAGCTTGTATGAGTAGAGAGGGAGGGAATTAAGTCCTCTTAGTAGGTCTTTGCTAGGATATGCAAGGTCGTGGCTTGTTGAGTGTTATGTGGTTGAATGTAAGCTAAGGCTTCTAGAAGGAGTAGGATATCCAAGCTAGATGGTGGAGTTAGATCCGGGATCTACTCCAAACCCTAGACCGGTTGGACCAAAAAGAGTTGCTCTCTAGATGGGATCCAGGAAGCCCACTACTATTTATGATAGCATCTTTTAAGTGGAAAGTGTTTGGATTGGTGGGGAGGAGGGGTAACATCCCCCTCTTGGTACACCAGGAGAGATCCCGGCTAAGCCTGAGTCTGGAATATTCCCGGTTTTCTACCCTTATAGTGGATGAGATTCCTTGATCCCCGTGGAAGGCTGTCTTGATTATATAAATTACTTAGCACTAGATTGTTGTGATTCTTGTATTTTCCTAGTTTAATTCATTGGGTGTGGTTACAGTTGGAATCCGGCTTTGCGTGACCGGTTTATCAAAATTGTTTTTCGGGTTATTTTTCGGGACTGTTTTCCGGTAAATTGTGAGGATCGGTAAACTAGCTGCAACCTTTCAACTTTTTTATGGTCTAGAGTAAGGTTGTGGAGATTGTGGCCTCCGGATTGCGAGAACGGAGGGTAGTGACTTTGCGGGCACTATAAAAACTTACCGAAAAACTATTGTGATGCTCAACAGAGTTTATATTAAACATTTATGGTTACTTGTAAGTAGTTACTGGTCAGTAAGATACCGGGGAAACCATTCTCCCGGATGTTCTGAGGTATTGAGAACGTATTGTTCTTAGATTTAGAAAGTTTGACACACGATAAAAATCCTTGGAAACAATCAGGTTAGGTGGGCTCACTTAAGGTTAATTTAGGTTAACTTTGGGAATTACAAACCACTGGACTAAGACAACCAACCATCAACGATTGAAGTGGCTCATGGAATCTGACAAGCTTAATGGCAAGTTTGTCATGTGGGCTTTGTTACTTCAGAAGTATAACTTTGAGGTTGTATATCAGGTGGGCATCACGAACTTGAATGGAGATGGTCTATCTCACAATTCAAGTCCTTTGGAGGGGGATCAGACTTGTGCTAGGTGGCATGAAGACTATAGCATGGAATTTGTCTTAGAGTAGCATACAACGGCTTACCTCACGTTGATGTCTCGCTCCGCATTGACGTTGTTTGATATAGTAACTGATGAGGAATCAGATAGGGCCGAAGTTGTTAGCAATGTGTAGTAAGACGGTCCAGTCTTGCACAAGCTACGATATCGGACACTTCCCCTGCTCTTTCTGCTATGAAGCGTTACAGAGTTGGACACCAAATAAAAAGGTTCCGTTGGGAGAATGGCCTTCAATATCGAGTGTAGTTGGATGAAATTACGTGTATAGGTGTAAGGCCAGATGAGTGGGATTTGTTGGTATCGCAAGTACCAAAGACCTAAGACATTTTGGTGTGAGACGAACTCATTTGATGTTGCGCAGCCAATATTGGTGGACCGGCATATAACAGCAGGTCGCCATGTATCTTTCTCGATGTAAGATGTGTGATGGAGTGCGATTCAGCTTCAACACCTTATCACCGCAATTGAAACCTTTGCCTAATATAGGGCTTGGATACTGGTGGTCATTAGACTTTGCTAGTCTACTTGTCGTGACTCGACGCGGAGCCAAGTATGTCTTGATGATGGACGTGGAGCATTGAACAACAAGTGGATTGAGCTCGTGGCTCTTCCGTTGAACTCTTCAGAGTTGGCGGCCATGGCATTCCTCGACCAAGTGTTGGCTCGTTTTGGAGCTCCAGCTGAGGTTTGATTGACCAGGGACGTGAGTTCCTTGGGTACCAAGGCTTTGATTGACCATCGTACCACTTCTTGGGATCACCCGGAAGTAGATGGTTTGGCGGAGTCTATTGTTTAAACCGTTAGGCAGGGCCTAGAAAAGTATGGATTACTTCACGATAGCCATTGTGATTGGAATTTTATGATACCATGGATCGCCATGGAATACTAGTTTAGCCGGCAGACTTCACTAGGTGCTTTCAGCCCGTATTAGTTGTTCTCCAGGCGGGCAGGGTTGTCTATATAGACGGACAGGGGCCCAAAGACAGGGGACGGACGGACAGTCGGACATGACGGACAACACTCTTACCGGACAGATGCTTAGAATATTCAAGAGAATATATCTTAAATCTATAGATATATTCTAGAATATTCTAGAATATTCTCTATGAGACGGACAACAGCCTCTATCGGAGAGACAGTGGGACGGATGGACACTATCGGACAGATGGACGCCGGAACAACCATGCAGGCGGGAGCCAATTTTACCGAGTTTCGTTTGTGAATTTTGGCTCCAGTTGTGGATTTGTACGATTGAGAGGTGTAGGCCAAGTGTCTACGGGATTGAGCTGAGTCCTATAAGCGGGCCATGCCTATAGCCATGGAGAGCTTATCCATCGCTTAGCATTGTGACACCTTATGTTACGCTTGTATTTGTAACGATGCCTACCGACCTCAGCTGCGACGTTTTTCTACGGGGGATTACTTTTATTTGTAGCTTGAGGCGCCTACGACGTTAAACATCAAGGCAAGGTGCATCATTCTTTGTATGAAGGATGTGTTGTCTAATGGCATCTTGTTGCTAGAAGGCAAAGATGGTCGGGAGTGTCGGGAGCACTCTAAAAATTGTGCTCCATGTCATTTATCCATTGATGGCTCCATTCATCCGGAGTTGGTGGTTGTGCCCGACGGCCTTCCGTGTTTTGTACGTGGTGAGAAGAAGGGCGCGGCTACCATATTGCTTTGTGACCATTGCCAACGTGGTTGGCATATGGCTTGATTGATGCCGTCTCTTTATACTCTTTCACCCGGGGATTGGACTTGGTCTCGTTGTCGGAGGTCTTCGAGCCACGTCTTACGTGATAGAACGGCTTGAATTTCTTGTGGACTTGTCAATGTGAGGTGCGTTGCCATCCAGTTCGAGTTCCCGGTTTCAATTCAGTGATAGACAATGTGAAGATTAACCAAGGGATTAGCAACAAAGTTGCATAAGGCGATTAAAGATGGGGCTCACATTGCACCCGGCCCCCCCTCTCTTTGTTATTTCTCTTTATGCTTATTGATTTGGCGACGAACGACATCTTCGATTGGTTCCGTACAGTTGTTGCAACGACATCATTGTGCGTTTAGTCTTGTTAGCATTGTTTGGTCCTAGTTGGATAGAGGGTATTTTTATCCGCTAGGGGGAGCATTTGAGGATGTACTACGTATACTTGTTTTAGTGTATGTTTTGTGTTTATTTGATACTGGATAGGACTTGCGATCTGCCGTAGTTATCGATCTTTCTTTACACAATAGCTGTCACAAGACGTGGCGTCAAGGGCCTCTCCTAATTGTAGTATTTTAGCGTAGATTAATTTGTTGCTAATTTACAAGTTTAGGGACGTACGGTGGCGCACTGCATTCTTCCGTGGATGATTTCCATCCGCTTAGGATTGTGTGTGTATGCGTATAGCGCGGCACACGTCCTTGACTGGACTTCTTTTTCAAGTCAAGCTTTGTGAGTGAGGTAGGGAGTGTCTAGTAATTTCCTTTGCTTGTAAGTGATTGTTTATAATTAATGAAGGCTCCGCATTCTTTTATACTACTTGCACTCCTTGATTCTCCCTTTGTGGATCGCGAGACGCTTGACTGCTCTTGTGATTCACTAATTATTATTTGAGGGTGTACTACGTATACTTGTTTTAGTGTATGTTTTTGGTTTATTTGATGTTGATTGAGACTCTCGATTTGTTGTGGTTATCGATCTCTATGTATACTTGTTTTAGTGTATGTTTTTGGTTTATTTGATGTTAATTGGGACTCTCGATTTGTTGTGGTTATCGATCTCTATGTATACTTGTTTTAGTGTATGTTTATGGTTTATTTGATGTTGATTGGGACTCTCGATTTGTTGTGGTTATCAATCTCTGTGTATACTTGTTTTAGTGTATGTTTTTTGTTTATTTGATGTTGATTGGGACTCTCGATCAGTTGTGATTATCGATCTCTCTTTATAGGACAACAAGGATGAAGTCTCTGTTGTTCACTTGTAGCAATATGGCAATATGGAAACGGCCATCAATGAATATTTGGCTATCTAGAATCATAATTTCCTATTTTTGGATTTTTAAAATTGGGAAAACAAATTCGCCACTTGGCTCTAAATTGCCAAAAAAAAAAGCCATGTGCAACACCTCTTCTCTACCTCTAAAAATTCGTGTACAGTGGGGTCCAAAAATAATTCGAATTTTTTTGCTTGTGTACGTTTCCACACTACACTGCTGCCAACTTTGGCGCCCTCCCTAGGGCTGAAAATTTGTCAATTTACCATGAAATTTTTGGCACAAGATAATTTCCATGTTAAAAAAATGTGTGCCAAATTTCAAGTCCAGATGATGAATTAAAAAAAGATATTCAAAATCTACCAAGATGTGTAGTTGTGAGCCATTCACTGCTGCCAACTTTGACATCCTCCCTAGGGTTGATTATTTTGTAATTTACCTTGAAATTTTTGGCACAAGATCATCTCTATGTTTATAATAAGTGTGCCAAATTCCAAGGCCACATGAAGAATAAAAAAAAAGGATATTCAAAATTGTTTCTCATAACTACATATTTTGGTAGATTTTGAAGATGGTTATTTGTATTCATCTTCTGGCCTTGAATTTTTGCACACATGTCATCAACATGGAGATGATCTTGTGCCAATAGTTTCATGGTCAATTAACAAATTTTCCGACCTAAGGAGGGTGCCAAAGTTAGCAATAGTGAAATGGTTTCCCTAATTGTTTCTCACAACTACACATGTTGGTAGATTTAGATTTGTTTCTTTTCTTTTGTGGATATTTTGGACTTGAAATTAAAACACACGTATAATCAACATAGAGATGGTCTTATGTCCAAAATATCATGGGAAAAAATAAAAAATTGAATCCTTGGGAGGGTGTCAAAGTTGGCAGCAGTGAAATGTTTCTCACAACTATGCATGTTGGTAGATGTCAAAAATCTTTTGATATGTAGATATTTTGGCCTTCATATTTGGCATGCATGTGTTCAACATAGAGGCAGTCTCATGTCAAACATTTCATGGGAAAACACAAAAAATTCAATCCTTGGGAGTGTGTCAAAATTGGCTAGAAGTGAAATGTTTCTCACAACTATACATGTTGCTAGATTTTGAATTAGTTTTATTTGTGTGGATCTTTCGGACTTGAAATTTTTCTAATATGTAATCAACATAGAAGTGGTCTCATGCTAAAAAATTTATGGGCAAAATCAATTCTTTCAATCCTTGGGAGGGTGTCAAAGTTGGCAGTTGTGAAACTTTTCTTACAACTATCACATGTTGGAAAATCTTGGATATCTTTTTTTGTATAAATTTCTTGGCCTTGAAATTTGGCGTACATGTTTTCAACATAGAATTGATCTTGTGCCAAAAATTTCATGGTAAATTGACAATTTTTCAGCCCTCAAGAGGGCGCCAAAGTTGGTAGCAGTGTAGTGGATACTTACATAAGCAAAAAATTCGAATTATTTTTGGACCCCACTGTACAAGGAGATAATATCATGATCAACATGAAGATATAAAATATAGACCTTGTATAGTGCAAAGCTTTGACACCAAATGATGTCAAAGTCCGTTGATCCACTCAACGCAGGGATGAAGATGAACCATTTTTTCTACTACAAACACTATAATCTTCCAATCCATGCCGTCCAAAATGATGAAATTTTGTAAATATGTTATTCATCAAGTGTGAATGAGATCCTACGGTTAAAACTAGAAATACAATCTTTTGTTTTGTTTTTTGCTGAGCGTTGCACTCGAATGAACAGTTTTGAAGTGTTTTTGGTGTGAGATTGTCAAGGAAATTTAGGAGTTAAAATTGTCATGTGTCATTTGATCAAGCTCAACAGAAATACAAACTTTTGTAACTATTGTATACATCAATTCTTACACCTTGTATGTCAAATGCATAGAAAACATCATGTTGCAACCCAAATGTGGCTTCTTAGTCCTTTAAGGGTTAACTCTTAAAAGATTTTTTCCTATGTATTTGACATACAAGGTGTAGGAATTGTTGTTACAATAGTCGCAAAGGTTGGTGTTTGTGTTGAGTTTGATCCAAGGACACATGGCATTTTGAATATAAATCAATATTGCACCTAATACCTGTCTATGAAGTTGCAAAATGGTAATGTATTCTACATGTATGATGTCGTATTTGAACATGATAAGGTTCAAATGTTGAAATGACCTCCAAATAAAAGATTTTAGTTGAAGAATCTTTAATCCAAAGGTGTAGGTCTTGCTAAACTTTAATACATTTTTTTGGGTATAGTACAATGTTAAATGCATGCCTGTATATACAGTTCCCCACATGTACGTGCCAAAATTGACTAGATAGTGTCCTCCACCTTAATTGCAGCACAGTGCATAATCTTGAACATGAATAACTATGCAAGTTAATTTGATTATGGTGGGGGTCCCAAAGCCTCGTTGTATGGGTACCCACAAAGACCTTGGGGGAGATGACATGTCGGTTGTCTCTAAGGCAATTTTGTAGGGAAGCACTTAGTGTAGAAAAGTGTTTACCCTCGAGAGGGGGGAGTAGTTCTATTACACTAGCCTATGTCCCGTGGCCATATGCTTAGTGAAGAGAATGAACAAACACTAAGGTAAGCCACCCTAAAACCGCCAATATCCCATAGCCGACAGCTACTTTTTCACTAAAAACCGCCACTACATGCACATGTAACCAACTCTCTATTTTTAATGGCGGGAGTAAAGGCAAGGGTGGCATGAATTGGATGCACAATTGGTGGTTTTAGGGGAATGGGATCTTCTAGACTTATTGTACATGCAAGAGTGGAGAAAATGGAATATTTCTAGAATTAGTTGAAGGTTGACTCATTGCCGGTTTTTGGTTGTTATGCATGCGGTTTTAGGCCATTTGTGGAAGGGTCATGGCCCCCACCTACTGACGCTCACCCAACTTTCTTCACATGTGCTTTTGAAAATTCATAACTAATTCATAACACATCGGAAAAATATGAAATCACTTGGGTTGAAATTGTAATTCTATTGGCTATCACTGAAAAATAATTTAATTATTATCTAGGTTCTCTATATATGTAAACTGCTTAACTTGACGGTTATGGGGGGTTTACCTTATATTCACACCGGTCTCCTTCGGAGACTAGAGTTCTTCTTCTTCTTTGCAAGTTAGTTATCATTCTTTAACTCGCACTTTGGTGCCAAGACTTGCATTGTTATTTACAGGTCAAGTTCCTGGTTACAGTATTCCTCTCTTGAAAGTTTTTAACAGTTGGAACAAAAGATCTGTTGTGTACGTGTCTTGTCCACACATGACTGCAATTAGTAACATATGTAAAAAAATATGAAAAAGTTTTAAAATATTCTTAAAAACAAAAAACACAATCAAACCTGGTCCAGTGTAGGTGCTTCATGTTAAATTTCAAAGCTACTGCTGAGTATGTTTCATTGTCTTGTAGTGCCCACTTCCCTCCACATGAGATTTCACTGCATAAATCACTAAAGCACGACAACATCCATTATTATTATTAAATATTTTTTGAGTTTGTTTTGTGGTCATAAATGTCTGCTTTTATGTGGAGAAAGTCTATATTTTGACTTCCTACCTACTCTGACTTTCACGTGGCACCACTATAAGACCCATCATCTCCACACTAAACCTCGTGCATATGCAGTCAAGCTTGTACCATGCTCTCACTCTCCACCTCACATGCCATCTCACACCTCAAATTCACTATCCTCTCCCTTTCTTACAATGTGGATGGGAATCATAGTTTCTTCACACCCCATTATGCATTATACTTCACTCACAGTCAAGTCCATTCTCTGCTCCCAAAACCTTCACTTTCAAGGACTGACATCCAGTCCGTAGGCCCGACGTCACACACAAACAACTGTTCCCTCAAACTCTGCTATATTGAATGCACAACCTACACGTATTATTGCATGCAACCGGGTCATTTCCTGGGATACATAAAAACCCACCATTATATCAGACTGGGCATTTATACCTAGAGCATATGGAGAAGGTGCACTAGTTCACATTTGTCTTTCTTCTCCCAAATTCCTTTCTGAGTTTGTTCACCCACTATTATTTATTTTGGACATGTTATGTGAGACATTTGGTGACAGGAGTTTGTATTAAACATCACAGTTTGGAGATTGTGTAACACAGCAGAGAAACATTGTCATGATGCATCAGTCAAACTTCAGATATGTGGACAGTTGCTCAGGAGCAAAGCATGGAATGCGACGTGGGCTGGTCGCTGTTCCAGAACGTTCTTGCTGATGACGGCCACGAATTCCATGATGTGTTTGAGGTGGTGGATCAATCTGTGAATAATGTGGATGGGAGTAAAGGGCGGTGCCGCTCCAGCGGGCCACTGGCATCGTTGATGCTGCCGCCGTGGACTGTGAGCGACGCCAAGACGCTCGTGCTTGACGAGATTGCCACCACTTTGATGCACGACACCCCATCGCCGTCGTCGTTGAAGAAGGGCAAGATGCTGAGCCCGTGGGGGTCCAAGCGCGTCACTTGTACAGCAGCATATGGGGATGGCGTCGTCCCGCTCAACGAAAATGATGCCGACGACATGTTCCTCATTGGCTTCATCAAGAATGGGCACGAGATGTCGCCATACAAGTCAACAGTAAATTCTGAGGTGCATGTGGTTGTGAAGGGGGAACCCGTGATGACGACGACGACTTCAAGTCGAAAGGAGCAGCTGGGGAGTGCGGCGTCGACGAAGAAGGGGAGTAGTTCCCGTAAAGCAGCAAGGCAGTCGCACCAGCACTACCGCGGCGTGCGGCAGCGGCCATGGGGAAAGTTTGCAGCGGAGATCCGCGACTCGTCGCGGCATGGCTCGCGCCTCTGGCTAGGGACGTTTTACACGGCGGAGGAGGCTGCGCTCGCGTACGACGACGCCGCGCTCCGGCTACGCGGCTCGCGCGCTCTGCTCAACTTCCCCCTCCGTGCCGCGAGTGGCCGCAACGTCCAACTCCTCACCGGCACAACCCGCACAAAACCCACAAAGCCGGCACCTCAAAACACAACCAATCAAAACACTACCAACACGAAGCTCAAGAGGCCATCATCATCACCACCCAGCGTGGATCCTGGCAACAGTTCCAAACATGCTCGCATTCACGACGTTGCCTCCTCAAATCAAGCTCCAAGCAAGGATTTCTCCCATCAAGCTCACAACGATTTCAATCCAAAGGTCGCAACTTCATTGTCGTCGTCAGCCGAGGATAGCAAGATCAACAGCCTTCTGGAGGTGCTCCTGAAGTCACCACAGGCCGTGGCGAGCGCCTGGAGCTGGCCTCCAATGAACTGCTCACCGCAATACTCGTGGTTGCTGCCATCATTGTCTCCCGCCATCAAGGTGCCTAACTCGCCGTTGTCGAGCCCCATGCCTATCTACTTGTTCTAGAATCGCTTCCCATCGCTGCTCATTCTCATGTGTAATTCATATCCGCATTAATTTGGAGGCGAGTGAGCAATTCCGGGTGCTTCTCTACTTGTTTCTACTTGTTGTTGTTGTTGTTGTTGTTGTTGTTGTTGTTGTTGTTGTTGTTGTTGTTGTTGTTGTTGTTGTTGTTGTTGTTGTTGTTGTTGTTGTTGTTGTTGTTGTTGTTGTTGTTGTTGTTGTTGTTGTTGTTGTTGTTGTTGTTGTTGTTGTTGTTGTTGTTGTTGTTGTTGTTGTTGTTGTTGTTGTTGTTGTTGTTGTTGTTGTTGTTGTTGTTGTTGTTGTTGTTGTTGTTGTTGTTGTTGTTGTTGTTGTTGTTGTTGTTGTTGTTGTTGTTCACGTCTTGTTCACGCCCGTCGATGATCCCAGTCCCTATTCGCATGGATGAACTATGTTCCTCCGGATGAGAACTCAAATGCAGTACACTCGGATGAATAATCGGGACTTCAAACTCAGTGGCGACTTGCTTTTCCCAAAAGAGCTTCTCTCACTAAACATGAACATGAACTCCTCTCTCACATTTGGGATTCCAAATACCAATAAGACTAATATTTAACATAAAATATAATTTGTAACCCATTCTTTCTGCAATCTTTTCATTTTCTACCGACTCTCCAAATACAAAATGGTGGAAGTAAAAGTAGAAATAGGAGGTCTTTGTCAAGTGAAAGATATGTAAATCACACATAGTCAAGCATCTCGCACTCCACGAGGGAGAGAATCAACGAGTGCAAGTGGAACTAGAGAATGTGGAGCCTTTACTAATGACTAACCATCACTTATAAGCAAGCACTCACTAATCACTCTCTAAGCACACTCACAAAGCTTGACTTGACAAAGGCGTCAAGTCAAGGACGTGTGCGGCGCTATACGCACACGCATACAACCCTAAGTGGATGAAAATCATCCACGGGTGAATGCGGTGCGTCGTCGTTCGTCCCTAAACACACGTAGATTAATAACAAACCTATCTACGCTAAAACTGCGATACGGAGAGGCCCTCGACGCCACATCTCGTGCCAGCCCGGCCCTTTAGATACGCCCCTGACGTCTTTAGATACGCGTCTGGCCCCATTAGGTTCGCGCCCGGCCTCTTTAGCAACGTGCGCGACCTTTTAGGGGTACGCCCGACCCCTTTGAATACGCGCCCGACCTATTTTTGAACTTAGATTGCCCGAATAGCATGTGCCCACCCCTTCACGCGCCCGCCCTCTGTTAGTATGCGCGCGATCTCTAGGCTACGTGTCAGCCACGTAGTTGCCTTCATGGCAGGGTGTAAATTGATTTACCTTGTGTCTTGGTCCAACTTGCGTTGACCCTTATCGGACGGACAACAACCTTTATCGGACAGACAATCGGACGTACAGACACTACCGGACGGATAGACGCCAGAACAACCCTGGGTTTCAGAGATTATCATTACAATCCCACAGGTACGAGAAGCGGTGGAAGAATCTGCTTACTCTAGCATGGTTGTTCCGGCGTCCGTCCGATAGAAAATATTCAGCAATATTCGAGAATATTCCTATATATTTGGAGAATATTCTCTAGAATATTCTAGGCATCTGTCCAATAAGGGTAATGTCCGTCCTGTCCGTCTGTCCGACTGTCTGTCCGTCCGATGTCTTTGGGCCCCTGTCCGTCTATGTAAACAACCTTGTAATCTAGTTGTAAATTATAGCTTCTTGTATTGAGACCCATAACCACCGTATTGTTTGGAGTGGTTGAAGTATGTGTTGTAATTTCTGATCCTGTTTAAAAGATGTGATGGATGATTCAAGAATGTAGTGATCACATGTGGCGCCGTATTGTATAGTAGGACGAGATTGGTTTCTTGTAGTTTTAGTTGTGATGGTCAGAGTTCACTGTTTAGGTTTGATGCTGATTCAATTTGGTAAACTATGATATAGGGATTTGCCAGCTTGAGAAAGCGGTTGCGTGAGCTGCAAGCGGTGTTCCTTACTGTGGATAATGTTGGAAGCGATCGAATGATTTTGGAACCCATACTTCAAAACGCCAAGTATTGTAAGTCCATTCCAAGGTTGGAGGAGACGGAGGCTTTAGAGATTTTTCTTTCAGTGGCTGCTCCTCGGAAGTTGTCATCTCCACTTCAACCTGGCTAATTAGAGATTGTACGAGCATGCCTTCAAGAATGGGAATTCAAAGACGATGGCTATACCACTCGAGAATACCATCCATTGGTTTTGAGAGCATGGGGAGCGTACTTTCACGATATTGATAAAGACATCATGCGCTGGGGAGCAGCTTTGGAGAAAAAGAAAAAGCTGCAAATTTCTAGAGAATCAAAACACGTGAATGACATTCTTGGATTAAACTACAAGACATTGGATGACGTGGGAAAGAAGATTTTTTTGGATGTCGCATATTTGCACATACTGGACAGATGGACTTATTGGAAGGGCTCAAAATTTTTGCGGCTCTTCCCATTAAGTGTAGCACTATGTAATCGAGTCCCTCCGTACTAGTGGGGGATGTCTGTAATGCACTTTTTTCGTTGAATATCTGAATCTAACGCAAGAATGAAGGTAGGTAGGTCATCTAAATGGTTGATATTGAGGCACGTAATTGGAATCAAGTGAGTTTTTGATGCTATTCAAGTGGTAGCAGTTAATAAGAAGCTTGAAGTTGGTATTATAACCATCATGTTTTATGTGCAGGTGAACGAATTCAGTGGAAGTCGTTGACAGCCTAACACTAGTACAAAATTGGGAAAAAAAACTGCACTCAATTTGGAGTTGCGGTTCTTTTTACCACGCTATTGGAACAGTCAGCATTGTTCCTAAATCGGGCTGTCCCAGATGTTTCGGTCATAACTCCTTCATTTTTGGGATTTTTTGGACGTGTAATATTCCGTTTAAAGCGTGTTTTAAAACGCTTCCAACGATATATTACACGTCCAAAAACTCTAAAAAATGAGGGAGTTATGGCCAAAAAACCTGGGGTAGCCTGATTTAGGACCAATGCCTATGATTCATAATTAGTGTTGAGAACACTAAACATCATTTTTAGTGTAGATACATGGGCCAAGGCCCGTCATCACTCGGAGGGGGTGAGTTTCTAGGCTTAGTGTGAACATTTCTGGAATAGCTTGATATTGAAGTGTAGTAACTATCTACATGGAAGAAAAAACTCAATAAAATCTTACGTGTGGTCAGAAATAAATTTTCAACTATACCGCTGCAATTTGTAATTTATTAAGAAATCATTCTTTCAAGGAGCCATTACAAAAGTCCAAGCCGGAGTGTTCTTTCGATCTCTCCTGAAGATATAATCTGTCTGTGTCGAGTGATTCTTCATCTGTTTTTGGGCTGTTTTCGGAGGAAATTCTTGAGAGCATGCAGTCTGGAGTCGATGTCCCGAACTTCCTTGTCATCAACGTCATAAGATCTCTCAACCATGACATTAAACCTTCCTGCAATCAACACGACCAACGATGCGTCAAAGTTGTCATATTGACACTAGTTTCATATGTGTCTTGGGAGTTCTGAACTACTCTCACCTGATCTGTCCACATGAGACGATGAGTCGCCGTTGGAGTCCTTCAAATTACCACGTGATTCTGTGTCGCTGATGTCATAGCCCTCTCTTCTTGCATACCTAGTTCACCCATATAAGATTGTCAAATAACCGAGAGGAAAATTATGTTAACCTCGGGCCTAACATCCAATGGAAAGAAGGATACAGTGCTCTACAACATAGGATAACTTGGAGGATACACATAGGAAGTTTTATTCATGAAGAATGAAGGTGTCATACTTGTGGAGTTTGGCTTTCACATCTCTTAGAACAGTGCCTGGAGAGCTTGCCCTGGAACCGAACCTTGAACTACCGCGGTCATAGACCTGCACACCACCATAAGAAGGGAAAACGAGAAAGAAAACAGCGGCATGCATTCAACAAACATCATGCGAGTAGCAGCAGAGAAAACTTGTGGTAACTTTTAACTTACCGGCTCACGCTCATCATCCGTGGTGAAGCAACGTGGTGTTGAAACCGGACATGTTTCTTTACTAACCCCTCTCAAGGGCTGAAATCCGATATCCCTACTCCTGCAAATAAAAAGTATCCATTAGGGTGAGTAAAAACCTGGCTCCTGGTGAAATTTTAAAACTTAAAAAAATAACTGGCCTCTGCACGCTTGGTTGGGTAGGTGCACCCTACCAAACAGGCGATGGACTGACGTTCTCTCTTGCGTACCGTTGGCTCTCCCTCTCCCTTGATACCTTGCTTCTCCCTGGTTTTGTCTGGGACATCAAAAGTGCCAAATCAGAAAATCAACACAAGACAGTGATACAAATCGAATTGCAAAGTCTTCATGATCATACAATGAAGAAGTACCTCGTGAGGTGACGCGGCCCTGTTTGAGGCGCTTGGAACTGGGCGCTTTGATCTCCCAATACTACTTGGCGTTCCTCTGCCCACATCACAACAATCAGATGCACAAGTTTTGTCTTCATACATCACAAACGGAGCGAAAAGGCTACCTGATTTTGACGAGTGCATGTGAGCTCAGACTAATGTGATACCCTCTGGTGGATCATGTTATATGTAAACAAAGTTATCAGATAGCAACTTGGCGTCCTAAAAAACAATTTTTCAGTGTAGAAGTAGTGAGAGCCTCATGCAATGGTCTAAGAAACGATAAACCAATGATCTGGTCTGCATCAAAACTAGGATTGGAGATGAACAAAGATAAATCCAGGCTTTGTGGAATGTAGGCCTAGTGATAAACACCTGGAATATGCATCATCCGAGCGTGCGGACGAAACTGGGCGAGAATACGGCGACAGAAGTGGCCTCTGTTGCGCGGGAGAGCGGCCTCTGATCCTGCTCACCACCTCAGGCTCACGAGACTGGTTCCGGGAACTGTTGCTGAAGGTAGGGCATGACGATGGCCGAGAGGACGGTCGACAGCCTGCGCATGAGAATTTCATCAACTCCTAATTCTCAACATGAATAACGTGTGACTTGCCATAGATGACACATTAGAGTTATTTGTGAAGTCACATGATTTTACAAGTTTGAACTGAACCGCCGCTCTTCCTCATTTCAAAACCTGCTCTAAATAGTTCTCTATTAATCTAAATCAAAAGAGAGAAAGATGGCTGATGTTCAAGGTGGTTTCTCTCAAAGATGGCTAAACTACTTTGACTTTAGAGATCGCCAAACTCAAGTCCATGGACAAGACTACCGAGCTCTTCTATTGATGTAGTAACTGCTTAGAGTGAGAAAAGAGTGGTCAAATGAGGGGGTGTCTTACATAAACTTTCGACGACTTCGCAAATAACTCAGAAAATTTGAGGTGTTTTCTCACCAGGGGGAGTTCGCCGTCGTTTTCCAGAGGGCGTATTTGTGCGAGTGGACATGGGAGATGGTCGTCTGAGTCCATTCGGAATTCCACCGCCCATTCTTGTCGACGGTCCCACTGAAAAAGCTTCCCTGCTCATTACTACAGGCATTAATTGCAGATACATAAGTGAGTAGTGTAGTATTGTAACTTGTCCAAAGTTTACCTGGGCCTAGTGCGAGATGGGGGTACATCTCTGGAGCCCTGGATCTTCAACCTGCAGGCACATTGGTGATAAATTGAGACAGTGGACTCTCTTGAGCATCCAAAGTAACGCTAATTTCTTGTGAAATAAAGGAGGGGGTATCTGATTAAACTTTGGGTGGCTTTCCAACTGTTTTACCTCCGTTTCAGAATGTCTAGTTCGCTTTCTGACTCTCGAACCTTCACTCGTTGCCTTTTCTCTGCCTCTCGTAGATTCCTAACCTGGGCACCCCACATTCCTGAGGTGCACTCAGTATGATTGTCCCGCATGAGGAATTGCAACACTTGAAGCAGGGAGCACAGTAGAAACAAACACAGGCAACAATTGGACACTACCTGATCAGTGAGAATGGTGTTGTCTCGTGCCAACCGAGCTAAAGCTTTCCGGTGCACGCTGCGCTCACTTTGTAAGTCCACCTAAACCTCCAGAAAACCAGTCATATAACAGAAGCAACCAACATCTTTGACTCACCCAAGCACTTCATAAACACTTGAAATGTTAATCGAATAAGACTCATGTGAGGCAACATGGTCACCCATTGCAAAAACACTTTGAACAAGCTAAACATAGACCTTTGTAGAAAAAAATAAAAATTTCCTTACACGGCAAAGTTTCCTTTTTCGATTGAATTACAATTTCACCCCTTCTAGATGTTTCAAGTGAGGTTTAATGAGCTATGGCAATGGACACTTTTGTCCTCATGGGCGCTTAGGGGTATTGTATCTTCTCAGTGGTTATCTATAAATCAGAATAAGAGCGCGCGGGGAGGGTGCAGCACCTACGGTACAATCCTCCATAGCCCGTGAAGAGCAACTAACCTTGGACTATAAATCTTGGCCCCAGAGAGCAGCAAGTAATGCAACACAGAGATTCATCGACTGACCTGTGAAACGCACACACACAAAATGACTATCCGTGTAATTTGAAGTAAAAATGCTGGCACCTTTTCTTTCGTGCAATGACAAGAATTTTACAAAGAATTTCAGAGAAGATTGTAACCTTTAGCTGATCCAATTTCGCCCGCAGAGCCTCCGACTCTTTCTTCAAATCCTTCTGCAGTTGATACTACCTTTATCAGTACACACACCATGACCAGCTCTGCGATGCCTAGGAATTATACCTTTTCTCTCGTCTTCTTCATCACAGAAGTTAATATCTTCGAAAGGTGGGAGAAAGCCAACCAACCTTGGCATGGATTCTGGAGAACAGAAGATCACACTTCTTCTGAGTGAAGGCAAGCTCCTTCTGCAGCTTCTTCCGCTCTCCATCGTCCTCTCTGCTCAGAAATAAAATAGACTTGCCATTATTGCCCAAGCTTCGAGGTTTTCAGTGTAAACTTATCGTTTTTGAGTTCTTTGCAATGAGTATAATGATGTAAGTTACATCATGTAACTTGTGATCATAGTGTGAGAAAACTACGCCAATCATCCAATCATATAAAAGGAGACTCCACAGATTAATGTTGAACCGTGGTACATACCTTCGGTCAGTTTGCGTGCCATATCCGAACATCCTGTACGAGTCCTCCATGCTAGTAAGCTGTAATTGCCCCGGAACAACCTCAGAGCACTTCGAAGAAAGCACAAATATATATGGCCCGGAGTTGGATTAGGATATTTGTTGGTCCCTCTCCAGTAAAATTCAATACAATACTTAAGGCACTGTCACCATCCATCAATGGTTTACCTCATATTTGCAGCCTACCAGTTATCGCAGACGCCTAAAAAGAGAAACGCGACCTCACCTGGGCTGTGAGAAGAGAATTTTCCTCTCTCAGCTTCTGCACCTCGCCATGATCAGGATCTGGGCGCACGGATTCCTGACTGTCATCAAGCAACCCGTGGGGATGCTGATGTTCCGCCCTCTTGTGCAGCTGCACCTTGACGTCTTCCAGCTCGTCTCGTAGACGACGAATGGTCCGTTTCAACGCTTCCGGCTCCGGATTATCCTCGTGCAACAGAGGCAGGGGATAATGAACCCTGCATTGAATAAACATGAGATTTTGTGTTTCGTCAAACACTGAAGTCATGTTCACCGATCAAATCGTACCGATCAAACTCTCCAGTGTATGTGAGAATGAGGTATCGCTTATTGTTTGTTGCACTCCGCAGGGCCTGTAATCCAATATCTCGCATCGACTTCCTGTTGCATGGACGTAGAGAGAGAGAGAGAGAGTCAGTCCATTGTTTATCTGAAGGAGCTGTCACGACATTCACACAACAACAGGAGTAAACTGACATGGATAATTATTTCGGCCATGATAAAACTCACCTGTTCTTGAGCATTTCAAAGTCATGGTACGTGAGCAGGTCCACAAACACGGAGTCTGATTCTTGAAGGATGGCAGACCGGAGCATCTTCACGAACACGGAAAACTTCTTGAAGTTGCCTGTCTTCTGAGTGATCTCTTCAATGTCTGCACTCGTGCATAACCCTTTCCTCAGTCCTCAAACACGTCTCACATGCTGCGAGCTCTGAAGCGAGCACTAAACTTATCATCTCCTATAAAAATGAAAGTCCATATTTCTCATCACATGTACAAGAGTTAAGGCGAATCACATCTTGCGGTGAAGTCTCCGCGCCACCGAGAGCCGTCCGTTTTATGCTCCGCCTCCACACATAAAGTATCACCAGGAGCCAAGGACACGGTGAGCAAGTACTGCACATTTTGGAACACGAGCTCCACCACCTGTTCAAACTCCGAGTGGTTGCTCATTTTCTCCCACAACAGTCCAAGTATTTCCAGTGCAATCACAGGTGCCCCATCTGCACAAGTGATGTCATTTGCTTCCACTCCGAACTGAAGTGTCACCAAATCACTCACTGAATTCCGGAGATTCTTTTTCATGTGAAGCCCAGCAAAAGCGTGGCTTTTGCAAGAAGGAGAGGATGGCAAGAAAGTGGAGCCTCTTTCACACATGAGAATTCCATAATCACTACTTGGATTTCTACACTGTATGTTTGAGGGAAGCGTTGATGAAATCCTGTCTCTACACTCATCCCTCCATCAAGTTACACCTCCGATAAGTTTTTATGCCACTAACTTATAACCTCAGCTAACTTATAACCACTCCTTACTGCCTCCGTGTCCACCTCCGGTCTCCTCTCTAGCCTTTGTACCAACCACATTCACTAGAAGGAACCCTGTCGTTTTTCATTCTACAGTGATGCTCATCACTCACTAAATGTCGCTCTTCACTCACTGAAAATGTGGAAAAGCGTTTTTTTTTGTCCATTGTGATCCAACTGACTCACCTGCTCATAAAATCCTCAAAATAGCAAATGAAAAACGACAGGGTTCGTTGTAGTGATTATACTAGTTGCGCCTCTCAATGATGCAGGTAGATGGAGGTACAATCGGGCTGAAGTTTCTAAGCCCACTATCAAATCCATTACTAACTTCTGACCTTTGCCAAGTTCTTACCACCTCCATCCACCAGCGCCATATTTTTTTGGCTATAACTTATGGGAGGGATGAGTGTATTTCCATCCCAATGAGGTTGCTACATTGCCCATTCTCAGCATTGTTACTCAACCAATCCCACCTATGAGGACCTTCTTCAATTATTATTTTTTGCTTTATAGCAGGATTTTTATGAAAATTTGAACCATATATCAGCTTAGAGAATTTAGTTATTCTTAAAATAATCCAACATACTTTATATAAATTCTAAGGCGTTTGACCATGTGAATATGTGATTACAAAATTGATTAATCTAAAGTTAACAATTGCAAGGCCAACAAGGAAATTATGGACAAGGGCTCCAAGCACAAACTTTGAAAGTAAATCCACTACTTTCGAAACCCTAACATTGTCTCAACAAATTTCACTGTAACAACCAGCTTGGATTGTTGCAGAGAGAACTAACTATTATAATAATGTAAATAAATGCAATTGTTGTAGAGGGAGCTGCCTCTATATATACAAATTAGTATATATTTTAAGACTGATGTTCTTCTATTGATTGATTTAGACTTTAACCTCTTCCTAGAATTCACAAATGATTGGTTTGAAATGTAATGAATTTCAACAATTTTGTCCTCATGGAGCCGTACTTGAGAGGGCAAGGCAAACAAGAAAATCATGGACTAGAGTTAATTGTAGACGGAGCTAATTGTTATTGAATTAAAGAGCCGATTATAAACAAACAGGGCTATTGTAGAGGGAGTTGACTGTATATGCACAACTAGTGTATGTTACAAGGCAAACGTTCATTATATCGGCAAAGAATTTAACCTCTTCCTAGAATTCACTAAGGATTTGTTTAAAATGTAATGAATTTCAATATTTTTGACTTCATGAACAGGGCAAGGGCAGGACCAACAAGGAATCATGGACGAGGGGTCCAAGCGCAAACTGTGAATGCAAATCCATCACTTCCCAAACCCTAACGTTGTCTCAGCACCTCAACTCACGTGATCGATCGCAGTTGCAACGCGAATTCGCAGCGCCGCGGACGCAGTTAGTGGTTAGATCGGCGCGGAATGCACCGATGAGCGCTTAGTGAGTGGCTTTAGGGTTTGGGGACGTCATGAAGGTTTGAGGGGGAGTGGGAGGAGGTTAGGGAGGGGTTGCTTGCCAAGAAGAATCGGACAGGTATGGCCGACTCCCTGGCGGAAGAGCTGGTGCAGCTTCTGCGCGGCATAAATGCCACGCTCACGGTGAAGCTGTCGCACTTGCTGGGGTTCGTGTTCCGCAACCGGAATGCGAGCTCGCTCGGGGCCGCGGCGGGGCTAGCCATTGCGCTGTGGTGGACGTGGCGGTGCTGGCGCGTGCCGGGGAAGCGCGAGGAGAAGCGGGACCACGCGGCCCCGGCGGCGATGGACGACGCGGTGGCGACCTCGACCGCCGTGGCGACGTCCATCACGCACGCGACGCAGCGCGGGGGGAAGGTGGCCGCGGCGGAGGAGCCCCTTACGGTGGCGCAGGTCGTGCGCCGGCAGCTCAACGGCGGCCGCAAGATGACGTGCCAGCTGCTGGGAGTGGTGCTCGAGGAGAGCACGCCCGAGGAGCTCCAGGCGGGGCACGCCGCGGTGCGCCCCGCGGTCGTGGAGGTATTGCTGGAGATCGCGCGCACTTGCGACCTATACCTTGCGGCCAGGGTTTTGGACGACGCGAGTGAGGCGGTCGTCATGGCGGCGTTGGACGCGGTCGGGCTGTTCTCCGAGGCGAAGCTGAGCCGGGAGAAGGTGCTGTTCTGTAGCACCGAGGCGGGCAGGACGTCGTTCGTGCGGCAGCTGGAGCCGGACTGGCATGTGGACACGCTCCGCGACATCAATGCCGGATTGGCGCCGTTTGTGCGCCAGCAGCTCCATGTCGCGCAGCCCGGCGCGTCGCCGATTGCGCAGAACGTGTACATTGTGGAGTCCCTGGACCAGTACTTCTCTGGCGCTTTCTGTAGCTGAAGGTCAGAAGCACTTCACTTGTGTTCATAGGAAGAATCACTTCTGTAGTTAGGATTCAATGACGGAAAACAAAGAGAGGTGCCAATGAACTCCGAATTCCCTCAACTTCTTCGTCACATGTAATATCTCGTGTAAGTTTAATTTTACTGGTTACACCTCGTACACCTTATTCTTACCTGTTTGTTGCTTGCCAGATGCCTCATTTTCTGGCAGCATGCTCTATCTTCGACTGTGCATTAAGTTTGATTTTACTGGTTACACCTCGTACACCTTATTCTTACATATTTGTTCTTTGCCAGATGCCTCATTTTTTGGCAACATGCTTTACCTTCGACTGTGCATTTGCTGTGTCGGCTCGGATAGTGAGGTTCCAATGAGAGTTTGGATTCTGCAGGAATTTCCTTAAGTTGGTCGCCACATGTAATATCTCTCGTAGGTCTAATGTGCTGGTTACACCCTATTTTTGCATGTAATTTTGTTTTGTATCTTCCACTCTGTATTGTAGGGACGTTGCTTTATCGGTTTTTTGCGTAGATGGACTGGACCCCTCGTGGCGGCTAAGGTGTGGAATGTGTAGATCTCATCTTCAAACTGGAGAGCGATGTGCTAAGTCGTAGTCCAGACTCAATGTGATAAAGCTTTGCGACAAAATCACGTTACAGTCTTTTTTTTCTTTTCTTTGTGTTCTTACACCGCATGTCATCGACTGCAGTGATGCTCACATACACACACACATATACATACACATAACTTTTAACTGCGAACAGTATGGATTGCACCAAGAACACCTGCTCATCTTTGTCTACAGTGAACTAAGTGGCTATACTCTTATGTTATACTCTTATGTTATATCAACAAAGTAGAACTAGAACTATACTCTTATGTTATACTCTTATGTTATATCAACAAAGTAGAATTAGAACTATACTCTTATGTTATACTCTTATGTTATATCAACAAAGTAGAACTAGAACTATACTCTTATGTTATACTCTTATGTTATATCAACAAAGTAGGACTAGCCGTGATGCTAGTAGCTTTAGAATCATCATAGATAATTCATTGTTGTCGCGGAGCAAATGAGAGCGTGCGCAAATGTACGTTGTTGTGGCGGTAATTAAAAAAGAGATCACAAATCTGAAAGAGTTTTTTTTACTAGCCTTATCATACTTTATTTAAAGATACAACTTAATTTAGTCTGCTTTTTTTTTTAAGAACTGGGCAGTGTGATTCCAGAACTTAACCCCTAAAGTTCCTTGACAATTTCCCTCAAAAACTATAAGTGGTACTAACTTTCAAACCACAAATCCAAAAAATAAAATAAATATATGTCCACAAAGCTGTTATCAAAGGCAATCTAGAATAAAAAATTTAGAGAAAATTGATTTTTTTTCGAATTTTAGGAACCTGCCCAAAAATCAAGGAATCCCCTCGAAGGAGACTCTGGTCCTTTAGGGGTTAAGGTCATCAAACCCTGAATGCGCGTTGTGGTGCTTCTAGGTTCTCAGCTCTACAGCACACATGTGGTTTAGAAGTTCTAACGTTCTAACCCTAAGCAGGGTCTCATATTCTAGCAAAAATGAAATTATGCACACTGATTGATGGATTTGTATGAAGCTGGCCCTACTTACAACCTAAGTGGCAAATTTTGTAGTGCATGGGAAGTGCTACTTAATCCTTTAAAGCCTACGAGGTCTTGGGAGGGTCAATTTTGGTGCTCTGGATGTTGTGACTTTTCCTATGATTGGTTGTTGTCGCGGTCTTCAAAACACACTTTGAGCTCCACAAGAGCTTTTCAGTGCATCTCTCTTATCTCCAATTGATGCTATACTGATTTTTATAAAGTGGGGTTGCAATGAAATGTATCCAATATACAAATGATGTTGTGCATAATTTATCATGTTGTAGATTCTTGCAGGGCCTTGTGGTCTACTTAGGCCTCAAAGGATTGATAGAATATTTAGTTGATTAACCCCTAAAATTCTTTGCGATTTTCTTGTCAAAAACACTTCAAAACTACATATTCTAGTAAACGAGAAGGTAAGAGTAAAAAAAATCTTCCATTACTATCTTTAACCGTAAGATCTTGATTTAGAATATGACAAAAACAAGTGGTAATTTTCTCAAATTTTTTCACCATATGAATTAGAAGATTATAGTATTTGAAATGAAAAACATAGTCATTTTGGGACCATTCAAAACAGGATCAGCACACTATGTTTCCTCATGAAAAAATATCTCTTGCATCTTTTCTTTTGAGGAGATTTTACCAAATAAAAATAGACCATATAAGCTATACTTTCCCCAAATTTCAAATGAAATAATAGTGTGTAGCATTCTCAAATTAGTATTGCAAGTAGAAGGGATTTAAAACTTGCTTATTTGCATTTTATTTTTTTGTAAATTGTGGATCTTGAAAATTCAAAATCCAAACGGTGAAATCGAAGTTTCATACTCCTTTTCAAAGTAGAAAAAATAAAAAGTACAAAAAAACAAAATCTCTATCTTTTATATGGCAAAGAAGAATTTTTTTTGGCACCTTGCCCGAAAAGGTGTGAGAACTTTGATTCTCTTTTAAAAAAAGACAAAAATTCCAAAAGTAGTTTTTTTTTCAAAATCACCGAATAGTATAATATTAGCTTCTTGTAAAAAAAAAAATCATAAATAATGGAGTGTTTTTGCTATGTTGCCCGAGGTGCCCGACGAGTAGGAATTTTTACTTTGGGCATCATATCTTTTTTTCCCAATGTCCAAATGATGAATAAATTAGATCCCCATGAAGCTCTAACATTACCACACCTTCAAAAAAAAGTTTCAATAAAATATATCTAAAATTGACATCATAGGAACCTGCCCAAATTCTCAAAAAACCCGTTTTGGGACAATTGTCTTTTAGGGGTTAATAAGGTTCTTTGATTGCACCCAAACATTGATAAGTGGACAAGTATTATAGATATTGATACAAATCTGTGACAATCAAAGAACCTTATTAATGTTTGGGTGCAATCAAAGAACCTTATTAATGTTTGGGTGCAATCAAAGAACCTTATTTAATAAGGTTCTTTGATATTTAGTTGATTAATAAGATTATTTAATTATGCAAAACAAAATTCCTATTAAGACTTATTAATTAGCCATTGAAGTTTTCTTGAAAGTAAAGAGGGGTGACCCTCCACGTCACCCCAAGTCTCATGGACTTATGCTAGTACTGGAATTGGGACTACATGCACATGGGACTTGGCTTGGAAAGGGTGTGGGGAACCATTGGTCAACTTTTTGGGAATTTGGGAATTTGGGGTACTACAAAGAAGCTTTAGCTTGCATTGGGTAGGGCCCCAAGAGCATTGATTGCCATTACCACTGATGCAATTCATTGGTGCAGAAAAAGGGAGTATGAAATTTTTTGGTGCATAATATTATTACAATCCCTTTCGGGACTTAAAAAATCTCACCTTGTTATCTTCTCTCTTTCCTCCTTGAGAAGAACTTTGAGGAAAACTCTAATATATGGGATTGTTTCGTAAACAAAGATACCCCTTGGATCACTTGTTTAAAAAAAATATTTGCTAAGAATTTTACTAGACAGCTACACCGTTCACTGAATATAGTGTGGAGGTATAGGTAATGTGGATGAAAATTGAGGTGGACCACATCAATTTTGGTTATTAATATAGTATTAATATGTTATTATTATATATGTTATTATGTTATTCATATATGTTATTATGTTATTCATATATGTTATTATTATGTTATTATTATATTATTATGTTAATATTATATTCTGTTATATTATATTATAATATTATGTTTATATTCTTATGTTATAAAATAACATTATTATGTTATTATATTATTATGTTATATTATTTTATTATGTTATTATGTTATTATTATGTTATTATATTATAATTTTGGTTTTAGGGTACATCTTGTAAAAACTTATCCACATCAATTCCCGTGTCTTTTATTTTGAAACAAGCCACACTATTTCTAATGGACATGATTTGATGTGGATGGAAAATTGAAGTGGACCACTTTAATTTGCGTTTAATGAAATTAGTGTAGGAAATTTCAAATAGTCTAGTCTACACTATATTCAGGGAACGGTGTAGTACATTGTTCACCTTGTATAGTGTGGATGTATTTGTAAATTTGTGGGTGAAAAAATGATGTAGACCACTATAATTTTGGTTTTGGAACATAATCAAAGTTTATACCTTTTACATTATCTCCCGGCCACCGATCGCCATTGCTCTAGCCACATCTATACAATGGATGTGTTTAGAATCTAACTTTGCCATCCTTTGCGCATATTTGCTTTACACATAACCACATTGGTTTTTGTGGATATGCCTGGAAACAACCCATACTATTTTTGCAGTACAATGATCTGATATGGATTGAGAATTGAGGTGGACCACTGTAATTTGGATTTACAGGAATTAGAATAGGTGTTCCGAGAATTTCTTCTGAATAGATGAACATGGATGAATAATCTCCCCGCGTGTCATGGATGAAAAAGAAGCTTTCAGCCTCGGAAAGAGAGTGAATAAATTAGCTTTATCCAGTACACATGCAATGATTTCTTGACAATACAGTAATGTGCATGGTACCCATGATTGTTGCAGAATACCCTAAAATAACACCAAGGGACCAAGCCTTAAAAGTTGTTAGAGGCCATGTTGGGAATCTAATGACACTTGAAAAGCTGCCTCACATGCGCACTTGAAAACTCCTTCAAAACAGCTTGGAAAAAGGAGAAATTTTGAAATAAAGGTGAGGATTTCAGTACCCTCGTATAAGTATACGTACTTTTTGCTTCTGTACATTTCCACACTACCCTGCTGCCAACTTTGACACCCTCATGAGGGATGGAAAATTGTCAATTTACCATGAAATTTTTGACACACGATCATTTCTATGTTGACAACATGTGTGCCAAATTTCAAGTCTAGAAGATGAATACAAAAAAAAGATATTCAAAATCTGCCAACTTTGACACCCTCCCAAGGATTGAATTTTTTGTTTTTGCCCATGAAATTTTTGACATGAGACTATCTCTTTGTTGATCACATGTGTGCTAAATTTAAAGGCCATAATATCTACATATCAAAAGATTTTTGAAATCTACCAACATGTATAGTTGTGAGAAACATTTCACTGCTGCCAACTTTGACACCCTCCCAAGGATTGAATTTTTTAGTTTTTCCCATGAGATTTTGGACCCTGAGACCACCTCTATATTGATTATAAGTGTGCTCAATTTCAAGTCCAAAAGATTCACAAAAGAAAAGAAACAAGTCTAAATCTACCAAACATAGAGATGATCTTGTGCCAAAAATTTCATAGTAAATTTTTAAAAAATCAGCCCTAGGGAGGGTGTCAAAGTTGGCAGGTGCGAATGGCTCACAACTGTACATCTTGGTAGATTTTAAATATATATTTTTTTGGCTCACGACTATACACCTTGGTAGATTTTGAATATCTTTTTTTTATTCTTCTTATGGACTTGAAATTTGGCATACATGTTGTCAACATAGAAATGATTTTGTGCCAAAAAATTCATAGTAAATTGAAAAAATTTCAGCCCTTAGGAGGGTGTTACAGTTGACAACAATGTAGTGTGGAAACATACATAAGCAAAAAGTATGTATACGTATGTGAGGGTACTATACAATACGGTATGTACTTGGGGAGTATCTAGCGTTTTTCATTGGAGGTTTTGAAACTTGTAGTTGGTATTTATTTTTTTCCCAATGTCATTCACCCTAAGGTAAAATGGCCCAATACTTCCACATGACCAAAAACCACAAACTTCTATTTTGTTTTTTGTTAGGAAAAATGATAGAAATTAGTGATCCTAGGTCACTAAGTTGTACAAATGGGTCCTTCAACAAGAAGCCCCAGTATCATGTGCAAAAATAACTTGCATATTATTTAGCATATTCATACGATTAATTATAATTCTACCATGGTTCCAAACACAAAAATGAGGGATCTATTAAATAAGAAAGAGAAGGGCCTTACCAAAACGAAAAATTCCAAAATGGGTCAAGTCACCACCATCGTGACAATAGAGAATATTATAAAAAGTTATCGAATCCAAAAAGAGTTAATTACTATAAAAAAAATTATTTTAATTTTCACACAAAATTCCATTACATTAAAAATGTCGTAGAGTGAAACAAATTCTAGTTGTATTGCTCAATCTCTTATAAATCAAGGTACCGCACGTGAAGATCAGTTTCGGCACCGAAGTGCCTAAGTAATTATTTTTCTTTAAGGGTGACTTTGACGCAATGAATATCACCTAGGCATTATATAGGTATCACCTAGTCTTTACATGAGTATCACCTAGTCTTTACATGGGTATCACCTAGTCTTTACATGGGTATCACCTAGGACAGATCTCTTGAATTTTCCAATTTTTCTGGACATTCTCGATTGTGAATTGATTGTGTACAAAAGTGACCTACAAGAAGGGTAATAGCATCACCAACAATCAACAATAAACATCAATAATGTATAAATGTTTTTCTTTGTGTGACATATATAACAACTTTATATACAATAACCTCTATATATCCGTGGCATTATATACATAGGCAGTACTCATCTAAAACCTAGGAGATACCCATTGTGAATTGGAAAAAATAAATACTTTGGTAGGGAGTGTTCAAAACCGACCGACGCATATGTTAATCATCATTCATAGCAAATTCTTTAAAAATGAAAAATCATGTGCGTGCAAGCAGTGAAAAAATTCCTTACCCAGGGCAAAAGAATGAAATATTCTTAGAAATCATGAGATGCCATGGGAATGCAACATGGGAACGCCCATAAGCTACTGTAGTGGGGACATAAAAATACACTAAAGATTCGCAATTTGCCGGGGCTCGAAATTCGGGGACGAGATCCCTGCAATTTCATTAAGAAATCCCCTGCATGCCATGGGAACGCAGCATGGGAACGACCATGATTTACTGTAGTGGGACGTAAAAAGACACTGAATATTCGCTTTATGCCGGGGCCGGCGAATCACGGCGCGATTGGCGGCGACGAAATCCCTGCAAGTTCCCGTTCCGCACCGCGAGTCAAGCACGTCACCGTGCGCGTCTTGCCTGGAGGCCCGTTGAGACCCGTCCATCGTCCCCACCACTTTCGCAAAGTCCCCGGTCCCACTACTTCACCACACACTGATCGACCTTCAACTCTCGACGCTGCGTTCGATGCAGTCGTGGAAATCATAACAGGACTGAAGCCGGATCCGCCTCGTAACTGCTTCCCGATGCCGCACGGACTGCGACATCAGTTCCGGACCACTTATAAACTGCGCACCTGGAGCGGACAGCCAGACGACCACTCGATTGAATCCATGAGCTTCTTCGATCTGCGTTCGGTGAGTGGATTCCCGTGTTGTAGTTGCAGGTGATTAGGGGAGAACAACGGAGAGATGCGTAGATAATATCCAGGCGGCCAGACGAGTGGGTGCGATGGGTGCGGAGAGTGTAACCGTTTTTTTTATAGGGGCGGTGAGCTGAGTGAGAGTAGCTGCAGTGGAGGCAGTTGTTGACTCGGATTGTCGGTTGGATTGGGCTTCGGAGGAGTGGAGGAGTGGAGGAGTCTCGAGTGGTAGCAGCTTTGAAAATTTTTAGTGTAGATTGCAGCATTGGAGGTTTTTTTGTGACGCTCCTTTTCCGGGAGTTGAGAGAGGGAGGTAGAGAGAGTGACCGTCTCTCTTAGCCGAGGCTTTTTTCCTTTTTTCCTTTTCTTTTCTTCCACTCTTTTCCATTTTCTGAGTGTGATGGTTGTAAGTGAATGTTTTCACATTCTTGTGTTTTTGGCTCCAGAGAGTGTATATTCAAGGCCAGTGCGGCGGTTTGTGATTGAAAGAGTAGGACGGAGGAGCCTTTGTGTAGTGAGCAGACAGCTAGTGATAAGCAGCTACGAGAGGACCAGATACAAGGCGTGACCGTTTGCGCTCTGGTGAAGCTTCATCCCATTGCGTTTTTGCTCCATTCTATGAGCTCTGTAGAAGACAGCTTTGTAGCTTTTTGTTGAAAACAGGTTTTGTAGAGTAAGGGTAAGTTTTCTCTGAGGCTTCGTTTTTTTTTGTTGACCAAGACGTGTGTTCTGTTTACAGGCCTGATCATGCAATGCCGAATGTAAGCACCCAACCCCGGTGTCAGCCTCAAGCAGTCTCAGTTATGAGCAACGGAATCATCTACATGTTTGTCTTTTCCTTCCTTTTGGCATCTTCGAGCGTGGCATTATCTCCTGATGGTGAGGTTCAACCTTGAAGCTCCTCCATGTTTGAGCTATTGAAACTGATTTAACATCAACCCTTTGTGAGGAAAGATCAACCTGATGAAGGGGAGGAATATTCTGTGTCTTGTATTCAGGTGAGGCCTTGATATCACTCAAAGCACTTCTAAGAGATCCTATTGATCATCTGGCCAACTGGAACCAATCGGATGCTGACCCTTGCAGATGGAATGGGGTAAAGTGCCAGCTTGAGACACGCCGTGTGCACATGCTGTAAGTATCTTTAATATTAGTTTGCACATTGGACAATGAGTATTTCTCTTGGTTATATCGATTGCTCTTGCTGTAATCTTCTTAAGATTTTTTCGTGGTTTTCCAGGATACTTCCTTCCAAACGGTTGCGAGGATCTATATCACCGGCTATTGGCAAGCTTGATCAGCTCCGTAGACTGTAAGATCTGAACCCTCAGTAATCTACTTGAAGTTTGAAGTCCCAGAATCGTATTGCACAAGCCGTAATTTTGTGTGTGTTGCAGGAACTTGCATTCGAACCAGCTTTATGGACCCATTCCAAAAGAACTCGGCAACTGCAGTGCACTGAGATATCTGTAAGTTTATTTGTGATATCCTGAGATATTAAGGCCATGATGTTGAGAAAAGTCTATCAATTTGAAAAGACAATCGGCCCTTATAATATTATGGTACCTTTCTTATTGTAAGTAGGATTGATGTTTCTGCAGGTATCTACACAAGAACTATCTCACTGGGGACATACCGACAGAGCTTGGAAAGCTGAAGCTCCTCAAAGCCTTGTAAGTGAAAGCATCACATAGATTGTGGCAGATTTCAATAATTTGAGAGTGGTTACTGATTGTAACATGCACTGAAAACCTGCAGGAACTTGGGAAGCAATGGATTAACGGGTACCATTCCCAGAACTATTGGTTCCCTCTCCAGACTGGACTCCTTGTAAGTCAAACTCTCTTAAACATTTATTTACTATGTATATGAAGGTTGTTTCAATGTGTTCTCTTACTTCATGTTTAAAGTAGTTAGTGGGCTTTCTTGCAGGAATGTTTCTTCCAACTATCTCGTGGGTAAAATCCCAACAGAGGGAGTCCTGGGGAACTTCACCCTCCAGTCGTAAGTCATCCCTCCCTAAATCAATCTTCGGTGTTGAGGACTTGGAGAATGTATCTAGCCAAACAGCAGGTTCAACTCGACTTATTCAGAATTCAACAATTGCACTCAATCCTTTGAAAAACAATGAAAAACTCATGGGTTTTTATCCTTAGAAACTTCATGTTCTGTAGTATTTTTGGTACTTTAGTTTCATTTTTGTTTATTGGATCCAATTCTGGATGGAGCTGCTACGTATACTTGTCAATGGTAGTCTTAATGTGAGCCAAACTTGTGGTGTAGGTTTCTGGAAAACCCGGGCCTTTGCGGTGCACAAGTGAATTTCACATGCCAAAGTGAGCCCCCAGCACCGGCTCCAGATTCAGAGCTTATATCTGTATCAAGTCCTCCAGCAAGTCCACCAATAAGTCCTCCATCTTATTTTGGGGGAAGAATCAGCCCTGCTCAGTCTCCATCCATTGCAGGCTCAGGTACTTTTGGTCACATTAATGTACAAAACGCAATAGTCAAACGCCGTATTGGTTACATTAGCCAATGTGTTATTGGTTGGCCGCTGGAAGTAGTCCGACTTTTACTGGTGTTGGTTAACTCCTTTTGAATTAAGAAGTGATATTTTGACATGCCCATGTGCATAACGTTCTTTCACCCTGTTGCACAGAAGCAGGCGGATCGATACCAGAGCCTCTGATAAGCGTGAAACGCAACGTTATCCTGATCAGCGCTGTCTGCATTGCTGTCCTAAGTTTTCTAGTGTGCTTCTGGTGCGGGTTCTTAACAACCGAGCGTGGAACTGATGAGGATAAGAACCTGGAAGGTACTACTCACCCCTGCCGCTTCATTAAAATTGCAAAGCCAGTCTTCATCTTAATCTAGGACAAAAATGTCGTTTTTAAACCTTCAAAAGAACTTCTAGATAGGGGCTGAGTTCTATACCGAGAGCAACCACATACAAACCTTTCATTTTCATCCATGAAGGTATAAAGTCTCATGTCTTTGGGGTAAGGTATTGTTCTGACTTTTTTTATTAAATTTTTTTCAGGGTATTATGGGCCGAAGGTGGTGAAATTCCATGGTAATTTTCTGTACACATCCACAGACATCATCAAGAGAACTAATCTGCTCGACGAGAAAGACATGATAGGCTCAGGTGGATTTGGCACAGTCTACCGCTTGGCAATGGACGACGGCAACGTGTTTGCTGTGAAGAAGATTGGCGTGACGTTGGGATTATCATCGAATGCTGTCCTTGAGAGGGAGCTGAAAATACTAGGCAGTTTCAAGCACAGGAACCTTGTGAATCTCCGCAGCTACTGCATCACCCCATCTGCCAAGCTCTTGATCTATGACTACCTGCCTCGTGGAAATCTGGCAGAATCACTACATGGTGCGTCACCAACTCCTCTCCCAAATCTGCTAATAATGTGTCATGTACCTTCAAAAAAGACCAATTACAATTGGTAGTAATAGTCCTATCATTTGATGTGCTATCATATTAATGTGATTGCATGTACCTTGTTGTCTGTTATCATGTAATCATACATTTTTCATGTGAGTAACTGACGATGATCTGTTGTCTTTTCCAGATAGAGAGCTGCAGCAACAGGAGGTGTTACTGACGTGGGCAGCAAGGATGAAGATTGCAACCGGGGCCGCCCGGGGGCTGGCGCACTTGCACCATGCTTGCTTCCCTCCCATCGTCCACAGTGACATCAAGTCAAGCAACATTCTTCTGGACGAGAATCTGGATGCGCATTTGTCTGACTTCGGCCTGGCCAAGCTGCTGGAAAACAACTCTTCAACTGTCGTGGCCGGCACCTTCGGCTACCTTGCACCAGGTGCGTAATGTTTCACTGAATGTCTCCTGCGGTTGAACATTCAATGTAATACTAAACTGGGTGATCGCTTGGGCAGAATATATGGATTCTGGACGAGGCACAGAGAAGGGAGACGTGTACAGCTTTGGAGTGGTTTTGCTGGAGCTTTTAAGTGGCAGACGACCCACTGAATCCTCCCTCCTCACTGAAGGATTGAACCTCGTTAGTTGGGTAATGATCTTCCACACCTCATACCATCAATTGCTGTGTTTCAAGCACTAGCGTCACGCTGCAGTCACCTTGTATTTTTTTCTGTAACAATTTCTCTTAAATCATTCTCTGGAGTATGACAAACTGTTCACTGCTACTTTCTTCGTACTAAGAGCTGGTGGAACTGGTCGACGTTTGTTTTGCAGGTTACACTGCGCATGAAGGAGAAGATACAGTGTGAAATATTTGACCCGAAAGTCTTGGATGGAGCTCCCAAGGAGCAACTGGAGGCTGTGCTGAAAATTGCAGTGATGTGCATCAACGCGGTGGCAGAAAAGCGGCCCACGATGAACGCCGTGTTACAATTACTGGAGACCATCTCGTGCAGCGGCCAGGCTAGCGATTCCATTACCAACTCCTACAGATCTCCTCATTCTGTCCAGGAAGCCCGAGGCCGGTAAACTACTCGATTGCTGCTTCAAATTCTTGTACATATATATGAATAATATAAGGCTTGAGAAGAATTCTTGTACATATTGCTTCCAATTCTTGTACATATTTCTCTTATTGGTATCAGGTCTTTGTTTATTTGCTCTGCACGGACAAGGGATCTGGACCATCTTGCTCCAAAAGACGGCATGATTGGAGCATCTTGGAATTCTTATTGCGATCAGTAGCAACTTTTGCAAGAATCGATGTTGATATTTGAATCATAAGGGCGGATCTTTTGGCAAGGGACAAAGTTACAAACACATACAGTGGCAAGCATAAGTTTCTGGACGGTGAAGCATCTCTCCAATTCGTGTAGACTGTAGTTTGTACAACTTAATATGCACACAAGTTGTGCACACTACAATCTTTTTGATACAAATGCACTTGTGAGGCTTTTTGTTTTGGATTTTTTTTGGAAGATTTGGAGAGACCTTTGATGATTTGCTATGGCTGCTAGATGGTTTGAGAAATAGCGTAGGGCGATTCTTGAGATGTATGAGGAAGGCAGCTCATATGGCGAGATTTCAGCAGTCTTGAGTCTTTCTCGAAGCACTTGTTCTAATATAGTGCAAAGGTTTTGTGAGAGACGGAGTCTAAAAGATAAAACTTCACCTGGTAGACCTAGAATTCTTGATGAACATGGTGACCATGACATTGTGAGGAGGTTACACGATTGAAATACTAGTACAACGGGAGCTATACGAAGAGCGTTACGATCCGAGTGCAGGCAATTGAGTGATGATACAATAAAAAGGAATCTTCGGAGGCAAGAATTGAGAGTATATGTGAAGATCAAGAAGCCACTTTTGATAAAGAAACTTCATGCTCATCATTTGCAGTGGACAAAGAAGTGCAAGCATGCGGATTGGGAGTTCTGGGGAGCATTATGTTCATGTCAATTTTTTCTGATGAGTCCAAATTCAATCTTTTTGATTCAATTGAGCGTCAACATTGTTGGAAAAGAGTGGAGAACGTCTTTTAGATCAACATTTGCAATTAACAGTCAAACATGGAGGAGGAAGCATAATGGTTTGGAGTTGTATGAGTTGGGAAGGAGTTGGCAAGTTTTATCTAATTGAAGGGAAGATGGATAAATATGTATACCGCAACATTTTAGAGATAGAACTTACAAACACTATACATATGCAAGGTTTAGAAGATTATTAGGTTATTTTCCAACATGACAATGATCAAAACATATTGCACATTATGTTATAGATTGATTGCATGCTCAAAAATTTCTTTTTATTATACATCCTCCAAAATCATTTAACCTCAATTCAATAGAACATCTTTGGAATGAAGTAGATCGCCCTGTGAGAAGGTCTAAGAAAAAACCCACTAATCTAAGTGAATTTTGGGAGAAGCTCCAAGAAATTTGATACAATAAAGAGCTTGATGTTGTTAGGAAGTTAATACGCCCTATGCCTTGAAGAGCTCTTCATGTCTACCAAGCAAGAAGTGGCTGCACATGGTGGTAGTGTTTGTGAGTGCTCAAAAGTTGAATCATTGACTTATGAAGGTTTTTTGTAATCTGTAGTCTTGTTTTTTATATTTTTATAATTGATATGCAATAAAAACCAATTTGAGCATGAAGAATCATACACGCTTGTTGCAACATTTGAATTATTGTGTGTTTTTTTGGTTCATATTTTCATTGAAAACTTTGTGTTTTATGCTTGTTGCAACTATATGCTCTTGTGATCGTGTTCTTGCTATTTTATGAGAGTTCATGTAGATTTGGTAGCCGGTTTCCATAAAAAACTACTTTTGTACAACTATTTGTGTTTGCCACTGTATTTCATATGTTGCTTACAGTAGCTCTCTTCAAGTCAGTCTCTCTACCATTGAAATTGGATTAAGTCAAACTATTTTCACCAGTTAACCCTCAAGGCCTAACGCTCATTTTTGGGTCATTTGGGCACATTAACCTCTATAGCACGTGCTACAGGCAACTTCTAAGGAAAATTTAGAGGCAGAACAAGATGAGCATCTACCAAGACCAGTGCCCCAAAATGGATGCAAGCATTAGCGAGCTACAATGATTTCCATGAAGTAGGCTTGTGATGAAATGTACTCTATTTGTAAGTTGTTATGCACGATCTATTACTTTTCTAAATTCTCCCTGGCCCTGTGAGCTCAATGGCTCATCAACCCTAAAGAGTTAAGTCAAACTATTTTCACTACACTAAACACTGCACATACTATTGGCTAGACTATTTCAAAATACTTGCACTAATTCCAGTATAAACAAATTATACTGATCCACCTCACTTCTTAATCCACATCAAATCATGTACCTCAAAAAATACTGTAGGATGTTTCAAAATTGTTGACACAAAATTAATGTGGATTCCTGGAGAGGTGATGGCGAGCGGCGGTGAGTGGAAGTATTTGATAGTGAATGTGAGTGAGGTGGCAGTGAGCGGCGTGATGCATGTTGAAATGTGTCCACATTAATTCTATTCCAAAACCAAAATTGATGTGGTCTACATCATTTTTCACCCACATTACCTATGCATCCACACTATATTCAATGTACAGTGTAGTTGAAATAAGAGGGATTGGCACACATGATAAAACCATTATTCATGCATTGCTGGAAAATCTTCACTTCTCATTCAAACAATGTGTCACTTCCAGTGATTGAAAATAGGGAGAAAATTACATTTTCTTCTTCTCTATAGACAATCTCACCCACATTCTTTGTATAGTCTCAAAATAGTAAAGTGAAAAGCAATAGAATTGCTATGAGTGATCCAATTTACCAGAAAGATTGATTTCCATAAAACAAAATAATCTCTACAAATAAGCTTTGTTTCATAATCCTGAAAAGAAAATCTGTATTTGAAATGACTTACCAAGATGTTTTTCTTTTGTGTTAATCCCAAAAGGACCACAATATTTTATCACCCAAACTCACTAAGAACTGCTACTTTCGATGCATTCAACACAAAACGCAAATAAACATAGTTTTTACACATATAACCATAGGGTCTTGTACTAGGATTGTACAAGTATGTGTGGTAAAAGTTTTTTCCAGTTTGATCGCACGGATTAAAAAATACCAGCCTTGGAAGTGATGTAAACTCTTCTTGAGGTCATACTAAACACCTTCTATGGCAACTTTTTCCACTATGGTCTCTGAATTTTAATTTTAATTTAAAAAGTATCATAGTAGGCACATGTGCACCAAATTTTAGAAGAAGGAGAGGGGTACAAGATGTCCTTAAAAATCTTGCAATGCAACTATATGCCATATTTAACTAAATCTCGACTTTTAAAAGTCTAGATTGGTCAAGGTCTAGATTTAGTCAAGAAATGTCATGGTGCAAAGCGTAGAAATGCTTCAAGGGATCCTTCGGATGGACCAAAGATGGTGAATAAACTTTTGACAGGAAGGAAATGAATTAAAGTAAAATTACAAGAAATGAAGGGACATGATGATGTAGCTTGCAAACTAAGGTCAACCCACAGATGGAACCTCAAAAACATGGAAGTACACCATAGAAATAGTGCACAATAACAGTTTTGTTGGATTCATGGGAACAAGATTGATATCACAAGGTCGCAGGATCCTCCGATGCAACAAAATGATAACATTCAAAACGTTAGTTGATATTAAACGACAAACCAATGAAATACAAGGTAGTAGTGAATGTCAGATGTCTAATGTTGATTCATGCATCATACGTAATAATCAAATGTAGCATGTAGGCAGTTGCACTAGGGGCAGAAGTATCTAAAAAAGGCTGATACAATGTAGACAATCAATGAGAAAGCCAAAAATGTGTATGCGTATGCATTAAAATTACAAGACATGTGAGATTCTTACGTGTGGCCAAGCCAGTTAGAACTTCAATCATTGATGGATCCTCCAAACAAATTGGAAAAATCCTACTAGGTAAAGGGTCTGCCTTGTTTGCACCTACAACAAGGGATCCTCCGATTGAATTGGAAAACTTTTATGTAGTCATGGATCCACCTTGCTTGCAACTGCAAGGTCAATCATTGCTGCAATTCGGTCTTTCTATGGAATTGTCCATGTCTTCGGATCTGATTGACCAAGAGGAAAACAAGACGGCATCAACATGAACGTGTACTGGACATTCATTTACAGGAACCGACATCGATGTCCAACAATCCTCGTACTTCTTCTTGTGGTCCTTTGAACGCATCTCTTGGCTCCAAGAATTGGAGAATGAACTTTCCATATTCCTCATGTCTAACTTCTCTATATACTGCTCAATGCGCTCTTCCTAACCAAACATGATATATTTCAGGGTCTGAAGACGGAGTAGGACCCATGATCCTAGAACGACATCTTGCCATGGATTAAACGACTCCTTCGGCTTTTGCAAGTGTAGATCACAATAAAGTTCAGGTTTGCCGTCTTCGGGTGTGACATCTTCTCGAGCAACAAGATTTAAGGGAGTTTGAATTGTCGCACTCTAGTCATAGGTTGGCCAGAAGCCTTCTACGAAGGTTGAAGAAGTGGGAGGAAGCAATTGCTTTAGTTCTGCAAGTATTGCATTCCAATAAGCCACATATGGTCGAAAACCCCTTCAAAAGCCCTTATGTGAACGCATCCCTTGTTCCCAATATTGTACATAACCTCAAATTCCAGACTTAATGAACGACCTCTTATCAAGCGCTTTGGCAGCCTTCTCTCTTGCCTTCACTTGATTGCCGTTTGAAGAAGGAACATCGTCTTCCCATAATTGCTTGAAAGGTACGGGGTTCGAGAAGCTGGAAGGAATGATGGAATTGTCGTTGTTATCCTCCTTCCAAAAACGTAAACCAGGCTTGTTTTGAGGTAGCCAGTGCAGATCAATTGCAGACATCTTATAACGCATGACAGGCCAGCCATCTTAATCGACGTAGAATTTGAAGAGGTGCATCTCTCTTAGACCCAATAAGTCTTTGTATACCTTCACATATAGAGCCAGAGACAAAGGATTTGAAATCTGCAACCTCGTGGACAAACTCGGGCATAAAACTCATCTCCAGCGATTCCATGAAGGACTTCATCAAATCAGAGACGACAAATGTATTCCGATTCTTCAAGGCCTTAGACAAGTGGCTGAGTGAGCATCAATATCTTCATGTGTGTACCGGACTCATAAGAAACCAACTTGGATTTCCTTGAATACCTTTTGATAAGTCAACACAAATAAGAACGCCATGAGAAACTGGTACTTAATATCCTTTGTAGAGTTGTCTAGCTGCAAATACAAATTGTTTGATAGTGGGACGGCTTTAGTTGAGTAGTTCGGTGCCACGTGGATAGAACGTCCATACATCTAGACTTTCCTTTATGCAATGCCTCAAATAATGAGTTTGCCGGCTCGTAAGGGGAAAGTCGACCTGTAACACGAATGGGTGGTTCCTTGAGATGACAAAGTACTCTTGCGATGGAAGAGATGGTGAAATTTGAGTCTCCCGGCCACAAGTTAGTAGAATAGTGAGCGTAGGCACCGTCTCCATGTTCGTGTGTGACCATGCCGGTGACGTTCACCGGGAGGTGACCAAGAGCTGAATTCTATTTTGCGGTAACTTGCATACGAGAGATGGCAATCTTGGCACTATTCATTTTATCGTGGATAATACAATTGATTTCTTCCTTCTTGCGTTTAGACTCCTCTCTCCAGGTATGGTACACACGCCTATACAAAGCCTGGTGGTTCAAGTGCGCATGTCATTGTTTAATGAATGACATATACTCGACGAAGCCCTTGACGGACTTGCTAATGAACAGCTGGAGAGTGTCACAAAAGGTGCACTTTGCAAATGAACTGCCTACGGATTTTACCGCAACATTGTTGAAGAGTTCCTTCTTGATTCTACTCACTACAAACTGCAAAACCTTGGGCAACCCGTACTCCAGATTTGTCTGCAAACAGAGTCAAACAAGAAGTACCAACAATATCAGCATTCATGCTAGTACTGGCATCAAACAATCCTTCAATCTCATTTAAGCTCGTATCGCTCCCAGTAACAGGGGAGTACTGACATTAAGATTTGTTTTAAGACCAAACAATCGTCCAGTATTAAAAACTACGTAAAGATTGCGTGAAGACAATTTTGAAGATGAATATTGGATCAGAATTAATGAAGGCGGAGAGTGTGAGGGATCTCCGTGCAATAGGAGTGGTGGACCAACAAGGATTATCAAGACAATAAGGTGGTTTGCAAAGATGTTTACCTCTATGGCGTCATCATGAATCCTCTTCGAGCTATGCCCTGAAGGTAAAAACTTGAGTCTGTCCATTTACCCAAATACAGCCGTCCGCATTTGGTGAGGCATTTCTCATTGATGATTACAGAAATTGTACCCGTTGTTTGCACGGTTCGAAGGCGGGGACGTTTGACACCTCATCCGGATGGATTGCAGAGGATTCTACGAGAAGCTTTGGGTCTTCCAGAAGAGATGTGCGGTGGCAGAGTTGCAACCTCCCGGGGTGCCGTGGGGAGTCTACAGGGCTAATTTTCGGTCATAGACCATGGAAGTATGGCGTGAGGTATATTCCTTTCGTCAAGAGGAGGGGTAGATACTTGGAGTCAACGGGGAGTTGCTGAACAAGCACATGTCGAATTCATATGATGTGTCGGAGTGCTACCGGAGTGATCAATTCACGAACCACCGGTTGAGGAAGGTGGTTGAGTTTTTAAATCCAATCTTCTACCCCAACTGACGTGAAAGAGTCACAACCCGGCTAGCCACCACCTACATACGGGCATTATTCAAGGACTCCTTCTCAAATTGGAGGTCTTTGTTGGAGGAGGCAATTTTGCCTCAACTCCGAGCAATTCAACAAGGTGGATGTTCCAAGACCTTGACTCCATATCTCATGCACTTGTATGAGTATCACAATTGTCTGAAGTTGGAAGAGAAGAGGATGTGGAGGCAAGGGATGGCTCCTTAGGATCATGCTCCCCGGGCCCTTCTCCAACACACTGAGCTTCGGTTGGCGTTATCGGCAATTCCACATGAAGCCTCATCATCTCAGGCAATCTCGAGTGAGGGTAGGTCTTCTCGGTCTCACGGGGAGAAACCACCACCACCACCCCGGTCATCGAAGAGTCTCACTCTCATGGAGAACATAGCCAAGTTCTCCCGGGAGGTGAATCGAGATGTCCAGTAGATGGAGATGAAGCTTCTCGTGGCAAGGAGTCTTCAGAGGATCCTCCGGAAGGTAATTGGAGTGGAGAACATCGGAGACATCTTGGCTGCAGCCTAGGAAAATCGGGAACAATTGACTAAGGTGAAGAAAGATCTCCAGACCACTCAAGAGAATATTTATCTATGACAGTTCTCTTTCTTCAGAAGAGGATGATCCACCCACTAAATGTCCAATGAGTTGAGCGGATTCTCCATCCTCCAAGGAGTGGGGTGTGAAAGTTTACAAGAGGAAACGAAGCCTCCCAGTAAAACCTACCGGGAAGGAACCAGTTGACCTTCTTTTCTCACCACCAAATTCTTTGGATGAGTCTTCAGTAGCCATGCTTGTTGATCTAATGGAGACTCCTTTTGTATCTTTAGATACATCCAATCTACCAGTGGATACTCCCAATCCACTGTAGACCTGCCGGTTGAGACTTCCAACCTTCCGGTGAATTCTCTTGATCATGTACCCGTGGATACTCCGAACCTTCTTGTCAATCCCTCTATGGATCAATTCGAAGATAATTTCTCTCATCCGGATGAGTCTTCCAGTTGAGCCTTTGTTATATGTTATGTGTTTTTGTTGATTTATCCTATCGGTTGATGGGATGTTGTTAAAGTTGCTGGATTTCAACACTAGGGTGAGAGTAGTGATGTCGATGGGGCTCCATTGTGCACCCAGTCACTACCACTTGAGTGATTTCTCCGGCTACTTACTTTTGTTACAGAATGTTTGACCGATATAAAATCGGGATTCTTCTGGTTTACCGGTCTATCGGTAATCCATTGGTGACCAGGCTGCCCATGATTTTAGGATCTAGGTGTCATTTTGTCCCTTTGTAGATCTAGTTTTGAGGGGTAGCTATTGATTTTTGTGCACTCTCTATGAGCTAGATGTCATTTCCACCTTTTGGAGATCTAGTTTTGGAAGGTAGCTAGTAGCCTTTGTGTACTTAAAGAGCCTTGGGCTCTTGGTTTAAGTACTTTTCTCTTAGTTTCTTTGCTTGTGTTTTGCCTTCATTGCTTGTGTCTAGAGTCTTTGTTGAGTTTGTGTGAGTAGAGGTGGAGAAGGTTGAGTCCTTCTAAAGAATTTTTGCTAGGATGTGCAAAGTTGTGGTTTGTTGAGTGTTATGTAATTGAATGTGAGTAGAAGCTTCCGGAGAGTGTAGAATATTCAAGTCACGTAGGTGGAGTAAGATCCGGGATCTATTCCAAACCTTTGACTGATGGGACCGGGAAGAGTTGCTTACTGGATAGGATCCGAGAAGCCCATGGCTATTTATGATAGCCTCCCTTAAGTGGGAAGTGTTTGGATTAGTAGGAAGGAGGGGTGATATCCCCCCTCTTGGTACATCGGGAGAGATCTTGGCTAAGCTTGACTCCGGAGTATTCCAGAATTTCTACCCTTACAATGGATGAGGTCCGTTGATCCTCGTGGAAGGTTGTCTTGCTTATGTGAGGTGCTAAGCATTAGACTGTTGTAATTCTTGTATCTTCTTTGTTTGATTCATTGGGTGTGGTTGTAGTTGGAACCCGACTTTGCGTGATCGGTAAACCGGAACTATTTTCCAGTAGATTGTGAAGGCCGGTAAACTAGTTGAAACCTTTTAATTCTTTCAAGGTGTAAAGTTAGATTGTGGATATTGTAGCTTTTGGACTGAGAGAACAGACGACATTGACTTTTCAAGCACTGTAAAAACTTACCGGAAAACTAGTCTAATGTTCAATAGAGTTCAAACTGAACACTTGTGGATACTTATTACCGGTCATTGAGGTACCGGGGAAGCCATCCTCCGGAATAGGCTAAGATATTAAGTGTGAAGTATTGTTAAGATTTAGAGAGTTTGACACGATCAAAATTCCTTGAAACGATTTGGTTAGGTGGGCTCGCTTAAGGTTAACTTTGGTTCACTTTGAGAATTACAAACTAATAGACTACGACACACGTCATGAAGCGATTTTCCATAGCATCATATCTTTCTTACTTTTGGTAATTTGTAAAAGAAAAAAATTGAACTTGGTAACTTTTTCCCCTCCCCGCTAGGTCTGTTATTTACAAGGGACTGACCAATTTGTCCACTCGTCCATCCATCTATCTAGTCCGCCGGATTCCGGCCTTTATGACAACCCTAGCACATCATGGGGGGCCGCCGTGGCGGGCCGGGAACAGGTCGTGGGCAAGGAGGCCCGACTTGCCATGAGGCAAGCCAAGCACCAAGCCTCAGGTTCTGAACAACGCTTGACCAGGGTAAATAACGAGATCCCTCCATTGTCACATCATTGTCACATCATGATGTAAGGGGTCCCGTTTCCAACACTGTCGGCATTAGACCCAGTGACGGATTTGGATCGCCATCCCCGTCAGCTGAGACGAAATCGGGGCCGTCGGATGGGCCCTTGAGAAGGCTGGTATTAGGGTTTGCTTGGAGCGCAATCGCTTGCAAGTTTGTTTTGCTCTCCATCGTTACCAATCCGCCTCTTCTCTCTCGTCCCCTCTCTCCCTCTCTCCCTCTCCTCTGCCGGGAGGCTGCGCGTCCATATCTTCATCTCCCTGGTCTCTCTCTACGGCGTTCGGGCCTGGTTGGATCCAGTGGCGCCACCATGGCAACCTTCGCCAAGCCCGAGAATGCGCTCAAGCGAGCGGAAGGTGCGTCCCGGGGTTTTTCTCTGCGGTTGTTTTCTCTGGTCATTTGGTCGTGAATTGAGACCCCGGCTCTCGTTTTTTGATATCATATAGTTCAGACTAGGTCTGGTTATTCTGTTTGGATCAGGTTAGGGTTGAAAGATTAGTTTTGAGGTTACGATTGGTTGTGAATGTTGGCGGGTTTTGTTCTGGTGCGATCGTTGTTGTTGTTTTGATAGTGATGGCGGTGGAAGGAGTGTTTTTGTTAGGAAAACCTAAATTGGCCGAGGTAGTGATTAGATGATCGGTAGAGGAGGTTGACGATTTGGCAAAGGATGGATTTTTTGAGAATAGAAGTTTGTTTTTTATGGTGATGTGGACGGGCAGCTGGTGCTGTTGCAAGTGATAGATCTCTGGGATAGGGGAGGTCGAGGCTCTTTAGTTCTTTTAGGAGAGGAGAGCAGATGTTGCCGAGTTGGTTGGATGTTGCTGAGTGTTTAATTTTGGCTGGCGACAGAGTTGATGAATGTTGGGCAGAAGCAGGCTGCGCTGCAAGCTCTTCACGACCTCATCACGTCCAAGAGGTACCGAGCATGGCAGAAAACACTGGAGAGAATTATGTTCAAGTATGTGGAGCTCTGTGTGGATATGAAAAAGGGTAGGTTTGCCAAGGATGGGCTTATTCAGTACAGGATAGTCTGTCAGCAAGTCAATGTGAGCTCACTGGAGGAGGTTATCAAGTACTTTCTCCAGCTCTCCAGTGAGCGGGCTGAGAAGGCGCAAGCTGAAGCAGCTGCTGCTGAGGTAACCTTGGATGTGGAGGACTTGGAGGCTGAGAAAAAACCAGAAGATTTGATGTTGAGTTATGTCAGTGGCGAGAAGGGGAAAGAGCGCTCTGATCGCGAAACCGTCACTCCGTGGTTCAAGTTTTTATGGGAAACTTACCGAACCGTTTTGGAAATCTTGCGGAACAATTCAAAGCTGGAGTCGCTATATGCTGTAAGTACAGTCCTACCCAAGCCTTTCTCTCATCTAAAAGAAAATCTCAGAATATAGGACCGAGTCGTCGATAGTGGTATGGTTGATGAATCCTTTGAAGGACTTACTTTCTCAATTTCGTTATCTTAGTACATGTGAATTTGTAATCTCTTCTCTCCATTTCCCACATTCAGCCCTGTTTTTGGACAGATGACAGCTCACCGAGCCTTCCAGTTTTGCTTGCAATACAAGCGGACCACTGAGTTTCGACGGCTCTGCGAGATTCTTCGTAACCATCTTACAAATTTGAACAAATACAGAGATCAGCGTGACAGGCCTGACCTTACCCAGCCCGAAAGCTTGCAGTTGTACTTGGAGACTAGGTTTGAGCAGCTTAAGATAGCCACGGAGCTAGAGCTATGGCAGGTGCGGTTCTCTTGGTGATTATTTACAATTTACATTTTGAGGCATTGTTGCTCTATTATGAACTCCTCGTTGTCTTACCCATGCACGTTACACAATCTGTTTTAAAGGGGCTCACAAGTCTTCATCGCTCTGTCTCTTCGGTGCAATTAATGCCCTGGGTGTGTTGTTGTTACTTTGGATGAGCTCACACCTAGTTTAGGTTTTTAACAGCATTATGGTTATAGTAGAGGTGTATAAGTTGCGTCTAATGTGATGGGCATTCTTGATTGGTAGACTTCAGAAAATAGAGTGTGATTTTGAAGATTTTACCGTGAAGATCTCATTGTTGTAGGCCGAGCTTAGTCTAGTCTATTGTGTAGCTGTAAAATTAGCTGAGACTGAGTAATTGTTTATTTCAATTTGACCTGTTACAGTCTGTTTCTTCAAGACGATGCAACCAATGTTCGATTGAATAGCTTCATGATGTTGCAACTGACTATGTTTGCAATTCTGTTTTGTTGGTTTTTCAGGAGGCATTCCGATCGATAGAGGATATTCATGGACTGATGTCAATGGTGAAACGAACACCCAAACCACAAATGATGGCTGTGTACTATGCCAAGTTGACTCAGATATATTGGGTGGCTGATAGTCACCTATATCATGCATATGCATGGTACAAGCTGTACAATCTGCAGAAGAGTTACAATAAGAATCTTACTGCGAAGGACTTGCAGTTGATGGCTTCGTCTGTTGTATTGGCAACTCTTGCTGTTCCTCCATATGACCGCAAGCACGGTGCTCATCACTTTGAGCTGGAGATGGAAAAAGACAGGAATGTTCGGATGGCTAACATTCTTGGTTTTAACATAGATGCAAAGAAGGATTCCCGGGAAGTGGTAAGCAGCTATCATGAGTATTTTCGAGGCACAGTTTTTTGCCTCGTGTTCAGCATTAGCATGTGCTTGATAACTGGTGTAAAAACATCTGTTTCTTTCTTTGGTTAGCCCTGCATCTTGTATGCTTTGTTCATCATTAATTTCTGCGCTCATGAATGTTGAACTAGTACACAGCTCACAGAGATCGTTTACTAAGTGGCCTTTTTGTCGGTGCTTTGATTTTGCAGTTGTCAAGGGCAGCCCTTCTTTCTGAACTTGTAAGCCCATATTCCACCTAAAGCGTTCTTTTAATGTGCGGATTTTCTTATCAGTGTTTACCATAGTGCATCTTTGGATATCTGTTATTCAGGTACCATGTAGTAGAGTTTGTGATATGTTCCATTATTAATTTATCTAGCTTCGACTCTGGTTTCGTTTTCAGACAGTGATGTTCACAGTCTTTAGGTATTCTGGATCTTCGATTATCGTTAATTAGTCTATCTCTCTTACTTCCAAGTTTTGCAGAACTCAAACATACTTACCAATCAATTTTGATTTTGGTTACTTATGGTGGGATGTTGTTGTTTAAGGTTGCAAAAGGTGTGTTGACGTATGTCTCACCGGAGGTGAAGGACTTGTATGCCTTGTTAGAAAATGAATTTCATCCACTTGACCTCGCTGCAAGAGCTCAACCCGTTCTTTCTAAGCTTCCCAGTTTGAGCGACAAGTTGTCATCAGCATCACCGGTTCCAGAAGTGCATTTGGAGCAGTATGTCCCAGCTCTTGAAAGGTTGACAACCTTAAGAGTGCTTCAGCAGGCCTCTCAAGTCTATTCAACAATTAAAATATCTGAGTTAACCCGGATGGTTACCTTCTTCGACTTCTCGATTGTTGAGAAATTGATTGTCGAAGCTGTAAAGTACAACTATGTGCAAATGAAGGTTGATCATTTGAAAGAAATCGTAAACTTTGGAAGTCAGGTAAATACTAAAATCCTATTGCGAACTCTAGCAGCATGCTCATTCAAATTCTACAGTATTAAGAGAATGTATGTTCCTGTTAGTCAACAAAATCAGATGATAAATTTGCGACTAATATATGTGATTGGACTGTTCCAGGATTTGGAATCCGAGAAAGTGAAGGCACACCTTACTATTCTGGCTAAGAGGTTGAAGAAGGCCTGTCTCATGATATCTCCACCTGCTGTGGAGAGACCATCAAGGCAAATCATGCCTTTTGCAGAACTTCAAAATGTTGTTGAGAAAGAACATAAGAAGTTGCTTGCCCGCAAGGTTTTGATTGAGCGTCGCAAAGAAGAACAGGAGCGACAAATGCTTGAGCTGGTTCGTATCTGTAATCCTTGTCAAAAGATTTGATGCATGGAATCTCCATTATCTTATATGACTAGATTGTGTAATACCGTGTGCATGGTGAGTTTGTGATGTGGTTGGTTTGAATGCACTGAATTGAACAGGAGAGAGAAGAAGAGTCGAAGAGGTTGAAGCAGCAACGTTTGACAGAAGAAGCCGAAGCAAAGAGGCTTGCGAACGAGTCCGCTAGACGAGAGGAGGCCAGGATTCGTAAAGAAATTGAAGAAAAAGAACTGGAAGAAGCAAGGGCACTGCTCGCTGAGGCTGATAAGCGAAAGGGCAAGAAGGGCAAGAAGGGTGCCGTTGATGGAGTAAGTGTGCGATGCATTGTATGATGTAATAGGGTTCAAATTTTCTCTCTTTCATATCATTATAGTCTCATCCTTGTCACATGCGTGTGAGTATTGTTGCCAGCGTATTGATATACGTTGTATTCAATAGGCCTGCTTGAAGAGTTTCTACATGAGCTTTCTTTAAGCATACACCCTTCCTATCATTGATTGGCATGCCTATGACCGCATTTGACTGATTTATTTCAATGGGGGAAACTGCAGGAGGTAACTAAACTTACAAAGCAGCTTCTTATGGAAGAGGCTTTAAGCGAGCAAATGAGAGAGCGGCAGGAAATGGAACGGAAGCTTCACAAGCTCTCCAAGACTATGGATCATCTGGAACGTGCAAAGCGGGAGGAGGAGAGACCATTAATCGAAGACGCCTACCGCAAGAAGCTCCAGGATGATGAAAAGTTCTATCAAGAGCAGCAGGAGGTATGTCTCTTATGAGAACCAGGCAGACTGGACAGACTTGTCTTTATTTCACTTCTCGTTAATTATTGTTTGCTCAGTCATATAACAATGATTTTTTTGTGCTTGCAGCAAGCAATAGCGCAGAGCAAGAAGGAGCATGAAACTAACGTGGTTGAGAAGCACAGGTTGATTCTGATGTCAGAGGACAAGGTATGGATACGTGGAACTTATCATTGATTCTTTGACAGTGAATTTTAAATCTTCGTTGAGTTTGTTTTCGGAGCCCGTTACTTGTTAACGATGTGAGGTTTTCCGATTTACCAGAGTGTTTTCGAGCATCAAGTTGTCAGCCGCCGTCAAGGGGAGTTCGCGAGGTTGCAGCGTTTGCGGGAGGAGAGACTTGCTGAGGAGCGAGCGATGAGATCTCAAGAACGTGAGATCAGACGTAAGAAGGAATACTTCAAGAAACAAGAGGAACAGCGACTTCTGAAGTTACAGGAAGAAGAGGAAGCCAGAAAGAGGGAAGGTGAGGAGATTCTTTCTGTCGCTAAGTACCAATGTTTAATCAACTTTGACCGTCATTGATTTTGGGTTCCTTGGCGGCTGTTGAGTTTCTAACTTTATGAGTTCTCGATTCCCCGCTTTTGCAGAGGAAGAGCGCAAACGCCGAGAGGAGGCTGAGCGTCGCGCCAAGTTGGAAGAAATGGCTGCCAAGCAAAGAGCGGCGGAGCTTGCAGCCGAAGAGAAGTTGAAGCGTGAGAGAGAGGAGGCTTTGAAAGTCAGGCTTGAGGATAAGCCTGGAAAATTCGTACCTCCCTCACTTCGCAAGAAGCTGGAGAGTGGTGATGACTACAGGCGTCCTAGTGATAGCTCTGACAGCTGGACTGATCGACGTGCTCCTCCCGTGGAGGAGCGTCGTCCTCTGTTTGGTGGACGAGGTTTGGCTCCTTCTCGCGAAACCGATAGGCACGTTGAAGGAGAAGCTGACGTTCCTCCACCCTCAAACCGCTATCAGCCTCCCCGTCGTGTGTCTGATCCTGATGCTCCTCCTCCGCGGGCGTACGAACCTCCTGTACGACGCACCTACGAAGCTCCAAGTGCACGAGGAGAGGGCATCTATGAGCCTCGTCGGGGTGGAGATCGTGGAGACGAGCCTCCTCCTCGCGGTGGAGCATATGCTCCCCCAGGTCGTTTGGGGATCAGCAGGCCTCTTGGGCAACGCCCTGTTATTGGTGGGAGAGCCCCGGAAGAGCGTCAAGATCGTTGGTAATTTTGACAGTGGCTGCTAAGACAATGAGCGCAACAGTCCAACCAACGAGAGCTGTAGGATATAGTCTGTTTTTGTCTTGTCATGTGCTCACAAGGGCACATTGCGGTAGGGCCAAGCTATGTTGAGGTGTAGCGAGCGAGTATTTCACTTATTGCTTCCTCTGTGTTTATTTTCGTTTGAATGTTAGTTCTATCAGTATTGTTTTCATGGCATCAGCTCTCTGGTTGAATTGACATGAACCTTTCATTTCTGAGGTGTATTCATCCCTCGCTCGGAGATAGATGTCTAGTGGTGAGGTCCCTTTGGCTGTTGTACTATGTGTTTACATTCAATCTGATTAACTCCTCAACTATCCATCGAGTCATCTCTTTTTGAGGTCGTTAACATTGTAGAACATTATCAATGATTTGCAGCCAGGACCGTGTTGCAACAGTAGTTGATTCGTTAACAGAATCCAATTTTGATCTACTCTTTACATCATCGGTAACAGGTCACGGTGGTGTTTAAAGTCACCGTTTCTAGGTGCACTGATTTTGGTATTTAGTGTTCGAAACAGTATATGTCAACAACAGCTATAATATTACAACATGAAATGTCAACATGAACACTAATTGTCAACATGCCTTTAATGAAGAAATAATTTGTGTAAAACTGAGATATACAAAAAAATTACAAAGTGAAGTTTTAGTGATTGTTATAAATCTTAACACTAATTTTCCAGAGAAACATAATTAGAGTTGTGTGGTGAAGAGAGGTTATAACATTAAATGTAATGTAACACTAAATACCAAAATCAGTGTTGTGATTTTGGAGCCGCATCACCATTCAATATAGTTCAGCAAGAAAATTCATGCGTCAAATGGAACATATTCAAGAAGAGCTTCATTGTTGACATTTTACAAGTGATGTAAACATATGAACATAATAGCATCCAATAATGCACGCTCCAATCAAAATCCATGCTTGCTATGTCCAACTCTTTTCCAGCATTTTCTCAAGCAATATGAGTATCCTATAATTGAATCTGAAGTCCTCGATTGTAAGGTCAATAGTCATATAGCCGTGACGACGTAGGGTGAAGGATTCAATGTGAAAAATGGCCCCTGATTGCATGTATCTTTTATAGACCTTCCTTTCCTAACCTTGCTCAAGATACCTCGACAAGACCAAGAGCATACTGGTTCAGAAAATTGGAGTAATTGGCGTCACCTAATCAATCATTAATTGTCTGCATAAACGAATTACAAATCTGCGGATGATATCAAAGAAGGGTAACAAGTCTCCCTATTTAAAAAGGTAGTGCACGCAATCAATCAAAAAGAGCCCCTCTTGCTATGATTCCACATTGTACACGAGTATATGGGTAAATTCTCCACTTCTGTAGCAAAGAGCACCCTGCATTCGTTACTCCTGAAGGTCTTTGTCGACATGCCTGAACTATTCTACTCCACCTGACTGCTGTTGCCCAAGCGCTTGAGTTCAATTGATAGGCCCGTAAATAATGCACTATTCAGACTAAGGCCTACAATCACATGACGAAAATCATAGGTTAACATGAAAGAATACAAGACAAAATAACCAGACATCACGAAATAACCAGGGATCTTTTCAATGAGATGAAATAACCTGGGATCACTTCTTCTTGAGGGTTATCTTCATTTTCTTGGGTCCTAGGCCGGAGCCCCATCCAGATGAGGAAGACAGAGGCTGCTTGTTGTATGCGGAGAACAACACGCCACCCGAGGTGCCAACCTTTCCACCCTTGGGCAACCCTGCCAATGCACGACTGCCCAGAGAAGTGGTCCTGGGCACACCACTCTCCAATGATACAGGCGCCTTTTCCTTCACATCCACGGCCTTCTCAGGCTGTGCATCTTCCGCATCTTCCGCCTCAGCTCTTCGCACCGAAGGAGCAGGAACTGTAACTTCAGCGGTGGTTGTCTTCTCAGGAACTCTGGGTTCAGTGGTGGTCGTCTTCTCAGGAGCTGCAGGTTCAGCGGTGGTTGTCTTCTCGGGCACTGCAGCTGTCCAAATTTCAAACCACATTGTAATTAGTGTGTCAAATTCAGAACATGGTTGACAAACATCTACACAAATTATCATATTCAGGGGTAGACACACTAAGTATATACTGAAGGTTTTTATCAGAATTAAATATATTGGTACAACTCAATCCATGAGTATACTTCATATAATATTTTACACTGTGAAAAGATACGATCTCGCAGTTGATAAGATAATCACTTGACAAGCAATCAAGAGATCGAGCTTAAAACAGCTAACTCTGTAGATCATACTATGCTTCGATTCTGTATATTATTGAAACATGTTGCAAGAGTGCTTACATGATATCAAAGTACGCACAACCTCGTCCTTTGCCACATCAAGGGCGGCCTCATCGCGATTGTTCCGCACAAGTGGATCAGCACCTGCAACTCATCCAGATCCCAACTTGTAAGAGCTCAAAATCCCGAATTTCACTGGAAAGCGCCTCTCGTCTACTCATGAGAGACTCATGAACCTGAACTCCAACGTGACGTAGATGAACTTCACGAACAAAGGAACGCACCAGATTTTAGCAATAGCTCTACCACCTTGACGTGTCCTGACTTCGCAGCCCAAAGCAGTGCCGTATCTCCTTGCTTCAAGAAGAAGAAGAAAAGGCAAAAAGCAGGATGAGCAAACCAAAAAAAACAGATCAAAAAACAAGAATAAAGAGAACATAGATGGAGTGGAAAGCCATTCGACCTAAAAATTGTCTTCCACTCACCTTGGTGCGTGCATTGACAGGCGCTCCACTGCGAAGCAGAAGCTCTGCCACCGCCAGCCACCCGCGGTCGCAACACCAGTGCAGCGATGTCCTGGCCCTCCCAAACAAGAGGATGATGAAGAAGAAGCAGCTTCCTAAGCGAGTCTGCACACAATCCAGAATATGCCTAAATGTTCAATCCAGACAAAATGTTCTCTCGCCCGGATCAACCAGAACCTCCTCTGACCTGCCCCACGCGTCCTGCGACGACGGCGCGGCGCCCGCGGCCAGGAGCACCCCGGCGGCCTCGACGTGGCCCGAGTTCATGCACAGGAGCGACAGCGGCGCGCGCTCGAAGCTGTCCACGAGCGTGGCGTCGGCCCCCCCGCCCCGAAGCTCATGCGCCAACTCGGCAAGCTCCTTGTCCTCGAACTCCGCCATGGCGCAGAGCGTGTGCAGCGGAGTGCGATGCCCCGGCCCGTCCTCGTGATCCGCCATCGCTCCAACCCTTCCTGCAAACCCCCGAACTGCAATAACAACAAGCACCCCAAACTTCACACAATCGTGAAGAAGGCCTCTCACGTTCACGTTAAGAGCGTCATTCCCTTTTATACTTTTATACTTTTTGATACTTTGTTAAATATAGGGGAGTTTGAGGATTTTTGTCAGGCGCTTTTTGGTGGTTAATTTTGTGCATGTGCCCTGGACAATGCATGTGTGATCTTATGTTTAAGGATAAAAGGCAAAAGGGAGGAAAGGTGAAAGGTGGGTGGTTTGGAATTCACACCTTGGTTTTGAAATAAGTTAAATTGCTGTTTGGCTAGAATACTATTCATCACAATAACTATGGCATTTAGGTGTGGCGTGATATTTAATGTCACTTCAAGCATCTCCACCCCCGATGGGAAAATCTCCATGGCAGGTCGGGAAATGCCCGTTAGGGGCTAGCATGGTTGAAATGATGTGGAGAAATGGACACATTGCAACCTGAAAGCCTAGACTCTGGTACGGTGAATCTAACGTGCATAGTATGCCGCGAAGTGCCGAACCAGTGGATATAGATGAATTTTCACGTTAGTATTGTAGTTAACTTATGTGAAAGGGAAAACCCTCGGCTCCAACCACTCCCCAAAAGACACATGTCCGGTGGCCAATGGCACAAGGAGACGGTTTATTTTGTTGTTGGCCCGACATCGAGATGATTTCTATTGTCTATGGGCCAAAAAACAAGTAACATGGCCAACCATTTTTCCGGGCTACAATCAACAGTGTAGAATTAGGACACGACATCATGGAAAAATAGGGGATTTTGCCGGAGCCATGTGCCCCAGTGGAGATGCTCTAAGCTTGCTCTAAGAATAATAAGTTGAAATTTTGGTGTTTGTTGAAAAGACTTGCTTTGGGATATTTCTAAAGAAACCAGAGAAGCAAAGAAGCTTGAGGGCCGCAAGCAAAAAAAATACAAAAAAAATTAGTGTGTGCTATAAAGTGAGGTGAATATTATTAGTTGCCAAGGACAAAATTTCCTACAATAAATGTACACATGTCACTTTTTGATTTTGTTCTAAATTTTGACAAACAGTGTTAGGGTCTATTTGCACTTGGTGTTAGAGTGGTGTTAGCAAAATGATTTTAGCTTTAGAAAACAATCATTTGCTAACACCACTCTTAACACCAAGTGCAAACACACCCTTAGATTTTCATTTAGTGTAGCCACATTTAGGTTAGAATTTCATTCAATATTACCCACATTTAGGTCTTTGTTGAAATCTAGTGTTCTACGGTCCGAAATGACCCTACACTACTCGGGTGAAGGTGGATGATACCCAACGTAATGTATCTCTAGATGAAGTGGTTGCAGGTACGATCCATGGCTATAAAATCTTCACTCCACCTCACAAGATTGCCACAAGTTGCCGATACAGCAACTTCTCAGTGCGAAACAAACAAATTTAATACTAAGTAAATAAGTATTTTAATTAAAAAATCAATCCAGCGTTCTCTGGTGTATTTGTGTTGCTAACACTGCAGGCCTGTGGATACCATAGTGAGTGTAGTTGGTTGAAAATAAAATATAGCAGTACTCTAGCTTTGAGATCATGCGGTGTTTCTCATCATGTGCTGATGATTCCATCTCCTGCAGCTTTTTTGCATTCCTGCCCTACTGGCTGCATGTCTTGGCCACTACATTTTCTATCTTATTTTATTGCAATGCAAATCATAGCTGTGGAATAAGGAGTTCACACTGTACAGCTTTCTGTATTATTGGCATTTTGATTCTATAAATAAATCTGACATGTATTGATATTGTTATGTTCTATCTTTGATTGAAAAAAATAATTTCAAACTCATACAGTCTAACCTTGATAATATCACACCCTCCGTTTCACCCAAAAATGTGATATTATCAAGGTGTGACAATTTTTATAATATCACGTTTGGCAATTTTAGGCAAAATGTGATATTATCAAAAAAGGAGGCAAAAAAAATTCTAAAAAATTCTTAAAATATCAGAAAATTAAATTAAATTACAAACTGCCATACACTTGATTTTCCAACTTGAATCAATCACCATCAGATGTTACAAATCACAAAAATCAAATAAATGAATTGGTGAAATCTCATATTGAGACTTAACAAACTAGTAAATCCATTGAAACTAACATATGATTTATCTCACCTCATGTTAAATGGTCATTGAGAAATAACACATGACAAGGTGTAACTGGTTCACATTACATATGTAGTATCATCAATTAATCGCCATTCCAACAATGAACTTACACCCCGGTGACCTTTACTGTACTAAATCTGTGAAGAAACCAACCGCAAGCAAACCCTTGTCCTCTTCTGAGTCTCAATGCTTTTGGAGCTCATAACCCTCGCTCTTTCTAGAACCCTCGTCTTCACCAAAATCTATGATTTGTGCACATTTTTTCATTCAGGAATCACCCAATTGTAGATACAGTAAAACATTCCGACGAGATATGCCATCATCCACACTTATTCATCCATCCATTTTTAATATTGTCACACTTACATTACAGATTTTGAAAAAAAAAATGTGATATTATCAAGGGTGATAGTGATATTAACAAGGTAGTTTTACACTAAGAAAATTTGTTTCAAGGTTTTGGGTGACAATATCAAGGTGTTATATTAACAAGTGTGATATTATCAAGGTTAGACCGTAGTGACAATTTGATGGCATTTAATGAGTACCTATGGTAAGTTGTTATATGACCGACAAAATAAGCATTGTGTATACTTGGTGAGGATGGATAATAGTAAAATAACTATTAGTTATAGGTAAATGTGTAACAATATGGCCCAAGTTATTTCATATTTTTGTTAGTAAAATGTGAAATACCGTAGCCTACCATCAAGTTTGGCTTTGATTAATTTAAAAAGGCAAATCAATTTAATGTTGGAAATTATAATGTGAGAATACGGATATTGAAAAAAAATCAATGAACAATATTTGAGAATAAAAGAGACATCAATGGTCTGTGGGGCTTCGAAAAGCCTTAAGTTGGTATTGGGAGTACATGCTTGGAGAATTCAATTTGGAAGCATAATGACTTTGGTTCAAACCGCATGGTCATCACAATATGCTAAAATTAGTGTTATTTGATTTCTTGCAAAAAAAGTGCATTACTTTTTCCAAAAAATATATTCAAATGACATTTTTTCAAATTATTTAATTGTCCAGCATGGAGGCGTTGAACCTAACGGTAGGCTATGGTACATATGAATTCTCTAATTAGTCTACTATGTAAAATTTAATCGTGTCGTAGACTATGCTAAACACGCAATTAAGCAATTTTGCACTCACCAAATAAAAGTGCACTTAGGTACAACAACGGCCATTGCAAACAAAAGTGGCAAAATTGCAAAAAAAAAATGTTTTTCAAAGAAAAAAAAATGAGCTTTTGCAACAATATTATGTACTGTACAATCATGGTTGTTAATATTGGAAGCAATTTTTTGGCATTTTCAACTAATTTTTGGTGGCCCCTCGTTAATACTAGATAAATGTGTATTTAATATAGTTTCACAATATTTCAAAGATAGATTTGAAGGATTGTAATATACAAACAGGCGTAATCACAAAAAAAATACTTTATGCAAGGGTTGGCAGTTGACTAAAAGATATTCTACGTAGTACGTAATGCATACAATGGTGGAAACTAAATATAGATGCTTCTACAATTGGACTTAGTACCAATAGTAAAAACACCTTTACTCTACAGGATTAATGACGTAACGTCCTACATGACCCTTAAAATATACTACTCTTACACATACACTATATAGCAATTACCATACACAACTTGTATACTCTCATAAAGGCACACTATCTACTCCATAGAATTTAGGGCTACTTGCAAATGGTTGTCATCGATAGCTTCGGTTTGCATTGCAATATATTGTAGTATGTGAGCCTTTGCGGAATGAAGAATCCGAATCCTGTTTTCAACCTACACTCCAAACACATCGCGCTTTCTCCACCCGCTGGCCCCGGACATGGTTCTTTCCGGTGAGTCTACCCATGAAAAAAATGCATGCTTCTTTCTCTATCCAAATATGGCTCTGCCCATATGGCTCCCAGAATGAATCCATGCAATTTACATACCGTTGTGCAGAAGACCTATGTCCATCAACAACCCCCCTTTAGATGATGGGTCAATACCAACAAACCTTTACCTTAAGTCTCCATCGGTTTTTTCCTTCCTCAATCACTTTCCCTGCATAGAATGGTACACCGCCTTCTATTTCTGCTCAATCAACACTCAAGGCTACAAATTGTCCACAACAAATATCAGATTGTGGATTAAATGGTGGAAATGGGTCGTGATTACCTTCATACATTGCCCCTTCGGCTCGTTCCTCAACATAGTTGCGCTCTGTTCGTTGTGACCTTCGTAGTGCTTGATTAGAGGGTCTTCCTCTACGAGGATCAAAATATCCTCGAGCCTCGGCATTTGGAAGCATCGCCACTACCTGCTCTACAACATCTATCTCGCGATTTTCTTCACTTGCACCATCCATTACATCCAAAGATGCACTCTCTGTAGGTCCGGTGTTGGAGAACTTTGAAGGCCAAAACGGTGACAAACGATGCTTATTGCTACGATCTTTGTGTGGAAATTCAGCTAAAAAGAGTTTCAATCTTTCAGCCTCTACTTTGGCTCACGATTCTTGTCCTCATGCTGCAATCTTTGAATGCACCTTTGTTTATATACAATGAAGTCATCCAACGCCTTCAACTACCGTTTGTCCGCTGCAAATACTTCCGCAAACGATGGTCGCTCATCCCTACTTGGCAACGACCTCAAAGTTTTCGTCCCTGCCTCCGATCCCCATGGATCCTTGCAATAATGCTTGTGTTGTACTCAAACCTCACGAGTCCCTTCTCGATTGTCCATATAGAATCGCATGTCGTGCGGAAATGTTACGCCCACTAATGAATCCTGACCTTTCAGTAAGTGAGGAGTTATGAACAATTTCCAATCCCATACATTCTCAAGCAGCCGGGCGCTAACAAATGATTCCGTAGAAGATGTTCCTCGTTCTAAAAAACTAATCATTTCCTTCAACGAGTCCACGTCCGACCTCTTCAACGTATTTGATATACAACTGAAGCGTTGATCAATATCTTCGTGTGTATGGCCCATTATAAGAAAAGATAGTTCCACCTCCTGAAAAAACCCCAATCCCACCAATGTAGCACATAGAGCAAACATACAAATGTTTTTGTTCTCGCATGTGTAGTTGTCCGCCTGAATTCGCAATGTTGGTGGCAAAAAGCCCTTCCTCCGCAATACATCTCCTATCACGTACAACAATGTACTCACGACTTACTTGCTATCCTATTTGTGGTGAGCTCCAAACCACACGTCGCAATATAAATCAATCCCATGTACAAGTGCACCACATAGATGGGTCTTCATAAACTGGTGTTCAATGTTCTTCACAGTCCGACGCATTCTCGATACCATGGTCGTGTTTTGGTCTATGCCATCTATTATGATGCACATGTACAACTCAGGGCTAATATAACACGACCTCTTAAATATCCAATAATGCCTACGTTCTTCCATCTAGTTGCGCAGATGCAACATAAACAACTCCTTTATCTTTATCCTTGCATCCGTATTGGTGGTTCCCTCCATGGCACATTTATACTCCCAACAATGATAACACTTTGAGAATCTCAAGAATAGAGGTACCTGAATGGGAGATACTTGATGCGCCACATCCTCCGGAACAAACTCATAGAAATGGTTTCCCCATTACAAATTATCTTCACTTCCTCATAAACATAATTGAATACATAAAATTTGGCTATATTCATAGGAAGGAGAATGACAGGCACCACTTCGTTGTCACTCTAACGGCGAATATAACGATGAGGTTGAGGACAACGAGCTCTATCGACAAACGATTTAAAGCAAGCCTATGCCGCAGACATTCTAATGCTCTCTCTGATCGGATCTGAAAGGATATTGCCGTGAATTGATGTCACTCTTCCATATATTAGACAGTCCTTCTTCAATTGCTTAAAGCGCCTCTGTGAATATCCAACCCTAAGAGCGTAGCAAGCATTGCAAACTTGTTTCCCATCTAACTTTGTTACAAACTTGTTTCCACGAGTTCCTTCCGTCTTTGTGTAAAAAGAAACCAGCATATGTCTCATCCACGTACTTTGTAGTGAAAACTCATTAGCCCATGCATTATATCGTATGTCCAATAGATACCTTGCTAAAACGTCCCTCAATCAATTGCGTTTGCATCCTCCTTGTGCCATTGCAATTTGCACGCTTCTAAGCGATACCTTAGATGGTGCAGCTTCTGTCAATGATGGCTCTCTTGAATTTCTCCTTCTCCTATTTTGTATAGAATAGGAACGACGTGTTGGTCTAACATAAGCAAATCCATCTACATAGGGCAAATCTTGGATGTTTGAGGGAGTAGATTGGCAAAAGGGCAAATTTGCATCTATGGCGTTTGAAGCATGACTACTGCGTCGAGACCTCTCGGTGGATCCTGGTGTGTTGATGAACTCAGGAAAATCAAATTCTTGGGCGATCACTTGTGTGGGCGCTATTTGTGATCCAATGTCACCATGGACATTTGTAATATCAAGTTCTACAGCCACTAAACGTAGCAAAGATCGATGCCAACGAATGATCAAGCCCACATACATGCCAAGGCGTTCTTCTACAATCTCTCCGGTCCAATGCAATGCATCATCTATCCTAGTGATACGCACCGCCACCTCGAATGGGAACAGCTTCGACCCATTCAATTCCATGCCACTTTTGAATGCATGCTCCCTGGTTGCTAAGCCCACCACATCTCCTCTTTGTGAAAGCAATTCTAGTGCCCTTTCCAATTCAAATGTCATGATCCCAACAAATCTCTGTTGAATTTGCCTTGCACGTGCTGCTCGTAATAATCGGGCCCCCAGAGAGCTATTGGAAACCATATTATCCCTTTGGATGTGTGGCCGTATCAAAGGAGTCTGAATTGTATCGCTCTCTATTATCACTACTGAGAAAAATAAAATATTATAGTTGCACATTAGTCAAAATACATGTACTAATTGTTAACCTCTAAAGCACCATCCATCTGATAGAAGATATGTTTCTGATCACATATTTACTGTTCATTATATGATGATGATATTGAACCTTTTGATAAAACTTCTTTGAAATGAAAAAAATTAACATTTGTAGAGCGTCAACTCCTAGCAAAGTGCCTTCCAATATGCTACACCTCTTCTCCATCCCTAAACATTGGTATAGAAGGAACTCATATCATTTTTGACATAATGGTAATGAATCTAGACCCTATGTAACGCAAACTTTTGAAACCAAGTAAAGTGAAATTCCGGTAATCGACTCAATCTAGGGGAAAAATGAACTATTGTTGTCTACTATAAAACTTATAAAATTTATTTTCAATCTGTGCAGTCAAATTTTATGAATCTTTGTGAGTATGTTACTTAACCCCTAAAAGCCCGTGACAATTTCACACCAAAAACACTTCAAAATTGTTGATTCTAGTGCAATGGGTAAGGAAGGAAATAAAACCTTATTTTTATCCTTTTGATTGTAGGATCTCCATCAAGACTTACTATGTAACATACTCAAAAATATTCATACACTTTCACCACACGGATTGAAAGATTATAGTGTTTGAAGTCAAGAAAATGGTTGATTTTGTTCCCTGCGTTGAGTGGAACAGCAGACTTTGATTTCACTTGGTATTAAATTTTTGTACTATAGAAGGTCTAAATCTTTTACCATTGTGTTAAGCATGATGTTAGTTTTCAATACACCAATTTTTAGAGGTAGAGAAGGGGTGTAGCATATTCAAAAGAAGTGTGCAAAGAGTGGATGTTCAAAAATCGTCAATTCACAATTTATTCTTTTGAGAATTTAATATGTTTTAGAATGATAATCCAAACGGTCAATTTTGGAGCTCCCCGGAGTCCCCATTTCTAACTTTGAGTGGTGCTAACTTTCACACCATGAATCCAAAAATCAAATTAAAAATATCTCCATGGAGCTCTTATCAGGGACAATCTATATAAGAATTTTTAAATATATATATTTAATTTCGAATTTTAGTAACCTGCCCAAAATCTGAAACGTACCCACCATGTACACTTGGGCTCTTAGGGGTTAATCCCTAAAGGACAGACATTTTCACAACAAAATCTCTTCAAAACCGCTCATTCTAGTGCCATGAGTAAAGTGGGAAACAAAAAGTTTTTATGGATACGTCTAAGCTTACGACCTTAGGTCATACTTATTATGTATCGTCCTCACAAAATTTCTGAAAGATTAGTGTTTGAAGTAGACAACAGGGTTAGTTTTCTTTCCTAGGTTGAGGGAAATTTTCTTTGACTTTACTTGGTGTCGAGTCTTTGCACAACAGAATGTTTAATTTCATTACCATTACATTAATGATGATGTTATATTCTTGTACACAAATTTTTAGAGGTACAGAAGGGGTGTAGCATATTTGAAACAATTGTAGAAGGGGTAGAAATTCAAAATTTACCAAGTTGCGCTTTATTTTTATGTGACGTAACCATGTCTTAGAATGAGAATTTGTATGTATTATGGTAAAAGAAAAGGTTTACACCACATCATCTAGTAGAGAAAATAAAATGAAAATAATCTAAAGATCTCTAAGTTTTATGTGGAAAAAAAGAAGTTTTTTGGGTTCCTTGCCTTTCAATGCGTGATCATGTGGGCAAATGATTGACTTTGGTTAATGTAGAAATTTTTAGTAGAGACAACAAATGTAATTTAAAAATATGAGAGGTGATAATATTACTTGTTATTATTGACAAATGTAGGTCATTCTAACAACAACACAAAACAGAAGGTCGATCGGGAATCAATTTTAAAAATGAATAAAAATTAATTTCTCACCTCAAGATACGTGGCAGGTATTAGCGGTATAAGCATCGGTATTTGATGGCGCTTAACATTAAGTTACCATTCCCCCGCTCTTGGTAGACATGCTCTTCAACTCTATCCTACTTGCGGAACCTGCATAAAATTTATATGGTGCTTTGATGAAACTATAAGATGAAAACAACCAAGTATTTTTATATTTTATATAGCACAATAATTTAATATAACATGTAAAAAGTTTAAACGAATGGAAAACAAAGTAAAATTTTCAAAGTCCAAAAGTAAAAATTGGGCTATTCAACTTGAGGCACAAGGTTTCAACGTGCATATAAGGTTTCTGTACAAACCTAAATGGTCACTTTTCTTCCCACTTTGAAAGGTGAGCTCTCCTGGAATCGCAACATCTAAACCAAGTGTCTTCATTAGTTCATTTGCTGATTACGATTAGTTTTGTGTGTGGTGTGTAGATTGGAGGCAAGTGGAGCTTTGAAGCAAATCATGTGAGCTTGGTAAGCCTCTCTAACTCTGTTTCATTGCAGAATCAAAACTAGGAAATTCTAAGTATAGGTTAGTGCAATAAAATGAGGTGAGGCAGTATCAAACATTGATCACACGAATAAATACATCAACTTCAATATTTCCAAAATTTCAAATTCATTAGAAGTTCAGTATTTACACATGATAGAAGCCATTAACTATTGAGTGTAGCCCGCAGCATAGTACTAAAATATTGGCTTTGAAACCAATGAAAATTAAAACTGTGAGATAGCTCGTAGTATGACAATAAATCTGTGACTACACACCAGCCCATAAAGCTAAACCCTAGCAGCCATAAAGATAATCCCACCAACCTAACTCAATCCAAATCTTAGCCGCCACAGCCAACAACTCAAATCCTAGCTGCCGCAGCCAATAATCCAAACCCTAAAAGTAAAACCCTAGAGTCCTAGACGATCTCGTGAAGTTTGTGGACCAGAGGTGTGCGCGCGCACACCTTTCAACTCCTCGTCCATCCTACATCTCTGAAAACGTCCTCTAAAACATCCTTCATCTGCACAAGCACCATTTATCTTCCCCAAAATGTTAGATTTTTATCCTCACATCCTTTACCCCTTCTCAACCCTTAACGCCAATGCCCTAGAGCAATGGCCATGGCGGCTACGGCCATGGCAGCAATGGCCATGGCCTGCAGGCTGGACTGCCAAGAGCAGGTAGCCGGCCTGCCGGGGGTTGGCCTCACCCAAACCCTCATCTCGCGCACTTCATCCCTTTCGCGTGCTCACCCAAACCCTCATTTTTTTCCCTCGCCCAAACCCTCATGATTTGCACTCAAATCCACCCACATTCTCTTCACATTCGCCTTCCATTCTCCTCACATTTGTCTCCCATTTCCTCCCACCAAAACCCTAGCCGCACGGTCTCTCTCCCACGCTCATATTCACATACACCTATCCTCAATTCCCCTCTCTCCCACACCTTCATTGTCTCTTTCCTCCAAACCCTAGACTCTCACACTCACAACCTCCCTCACAACTACAGTCAGGGGTGTGCGCTCGCACACCCCTCATAGGACTACCCAAAGGTACAAAGGATTGATATCGTTCATTGATACCCTCCATTACAAAACCCTAATCTGAAACCCTAAATTGATACCTTGATTGATAACCAGGTATTGGTATCCAGGAAGTCATACCCTGGTGGTGATACCCTCGCTATTGGTACCCAAAGTACCTTGTTCCATAAATGATGTAGGGAATATCTCAACCAAAAATCGTTAAATATGCTCGTTTTAGTGCAATTAGCAAGGAAGAAGAAATAAAGTTTTTTTTGTACTTTAAACCATAGGATCTCAAGAACGACTTATTAAGTAATATACTTCAAAAATTTCATAAAATTTCACCGCACGCATTGAAAGATTATAATGTTTGAAGTAGTGAAAAGGCTCATTTTCTTCCTTGCGTTTTCTGGATCAATAGACTTTGACTTCAATTGGTGTCTGATTTTTGTATTATAAAAATTCTTAATAAAATACCATAATGTTCAACATGATGTTACTTTACTACATACCAAGTTTTAGAGGTAGGCAAGGAGTGTAGCATATTCAAAAAAATTGTGCAATGAGTTGAGGTTAAAAAATTCTGAATTCACGTTATATTTTTTTGTGAACTCAATGTTGTTTTAAATGAGAATCCAAATGGTCAATAAGAAGGTTTACATCACATAATGCTGTAGGAAAAATCAAAAGTGAATCATACAAAGATCTCAAAGTTTTATGTGGAAAGATAGAAGTGTTTTTGGTACGTTGGCCGAAAATGTGTGACAATGTGTGAAAATAATTGACTTGGATTAATATGCTATTTCACCAAAGAACTAACAACATGCTTAACACAATGGTATTGGATTTAGATCTTGTTTAGTGCAAAAGTTTTTAGAGGTAAACAAGGGGTGTAGCACGTTCAAAAAAATTGTGCAATGAGTGGTGGTTCAAAAATTCTTATTCCGTACTAGTAGTGACTATCGTTTAGTAGTGATATACAGGTTTTTGAGTGTTGCGTTATGGCACCACCAAATATTGACAGAATCTGGAAGAGCCACGGTTGGTGGATCGCGGAAGTGGATGAGTTAGGCGCCCTCTTGTAGATGACAGATTATCCATTTGACTGGAGAAGCGTACATCGGCGTTGCGGAAGAGTTTTGGCAAAATCGAGGCAATCACTCTTCAACGTGATGATATGGTATACGTTACTTGCGCAGTGGGTCCAGGTCAATCGGAGGTGAAGACTTCTCTTTCGAAGAAATTACTTCTTGCACCTGTCCCTTTGAATCTTCTTCAAAATCCAGACCAAGTGAAATTCCTCAAATCATTGCAGACGATTTGGTTAAACCTCTCTCTTGCGGTACGTACTGCTAGACACAATAATGTTTTAGCCTGTTAAGCGTTATCACCGGAGATGGTGCTGAAGGCTAAGAAGATTATGGAGGAACATATCAGATATGAGGCATTTCGAAAGAGGGACCCATCACGTGCGATAACTCAAGCCCCACCAACGGAACCAGAAGAAACAAAAAATTTTCGGATTCTTGCTGAGCCGTTGCAATTGGATTGGCGACCACTAGAGGGGGGGAAGGGAAGTGGAGGCCAATATCTCACCACAACTTCTGAGGTATAAACATTACCTAATCCTCCATTAACGAGTAGACGTCCTACGAAGAGGCCACGGCGTGTTGAAAGTGATGTAGCTTCTGGTTCAAGAGAAGGCCCATCAAGTTTGGATCCAAGCGGGAGGAGGTTGATTGGGAGAAGTGTAAGATCGGGTGGCAAGGTTCCTAGGTCGGGGCTTAGGACGTCTGATGGTCATCGTAGGGCCCATGCATCTACACCGGGAGATTTAGTTGATTTGTCAGCCAAAGCGCCAAAGGAAGAAGAATTTCACAACCTACTAGAGAGTAAACCAGAGGATTTTTAAAACAATGCGGAAATACCTTAGGATGTTACAACTTCAATGTATTTAAAAACACCAGTGCCTACAGCGGAGGAGATTGCAAAAAGATAGGTGTGTGGGAATTTTGTGTTTAAGTACACATAGACCACATTGTCACTGTGGAGAATCCGGAAACGAACCACCGGATTTTATCACAGAAGAGGGTCAGAGAAGTATTTAACCGCTTAAGAGACCCAGAATCCGAGACTCAGGTGAGTAGATTGGTACTTCGACTGATTAGATACATCGTGCATACTACCACCAATGATAGTGTCGTTGAGATGGACGAATTGTCATTTCCGTTGGTAGGAACCGCACGAGAGTTTGAGCACATGTTCATTGCACACGGGAGTGCTTCTGCACAGGGTGCCATGGGATCCCAGTATTTTTGGTTTCAAGATCATATCATTTGGGAACCGGTGGATGGACAATACATAGTAGCAGCTTGTAAGTTTGCATAGCAGTAGTGGAGAGATGATGTTATGCCTTTAAATGAGTACCCAGGTACGTTTGAGCGGCGGGAGGCCTCTTTTCTGGTGTATGATGATCGTGGTTTTTACATTGAAAAGTTTGTGCGGATCAACGTGGCGGAGTTCGAGAGACATTCATATTCTACAATGGAGGAGGATTTGAGGAAGCTCTGTCAGATTTGGGATCTATACGAGAGGCCTGATAGCACATTACGTGCGAACGATGCTCGCAGGGCTGTTGCTTTGGTGAGTGTGGCAAGTGCAGTGCATAAATTACCTATGGGGAATGGAGTTGTCACCGTCAAGAGGTTGGCCCAAAACATGGAGATTTGACCAATCATGCATGGAATCCAAGCAATGATTGCTTTAAAGCTATCATTCAAGTATACAAGGACTACGAAGACGACATTCTCTTTTACAGCGAGGAAGAGGACAAGTGGAAGGACATGGTGAGGAAGAAAGAGCTGGATCCGAATGTGGACGTTCGACCAATAAGAAAGGAGATGACCCAAAATTGGTTGAGGCCGTTAGGTAGGGTTCCGAATCCATATTATCTTCAGTTGGCAAAGTCTGCTGCAGCGAAGCCGGTGAAGGAGGATGGAGTAAGACCTCGTCAAGCATATTATTTCAACAGTGTAAAAGACTCGAATCCACATCCTCGTACGATCGCCGGTGCGGTTGACCGTTATCAGAGACAAGAAGCTCTGATGAATTCCATCCTTTGCTTCATGGTGGAGAACAAGGAAAGTATATCTAATTCCATGGAAGAGTTCTTTTGTATCTCTATAGGGAAGTATTTTCCTAGGAGTAACGAACAATTTGATACCTTTGGAAAGCTTATGAATGCTGCCACAAAAAAAACTTGGACTGCTCATGTGCGGGAGAAGGTGTCTAAACTAGAAGACATAGGCTACCTCATTCCCTCTTTCATCAGGTTTCATTATGGTGACATTGCAGCAGGGGGGCGTGGATACATTGGACTGTCCGTGGATGTGGGAGAGTTGACTACTGCTAATTGCGAATGGCAGATGGAAGTCAGAAGGCTAGGCCCGAATGACACAAAGAATCTTCTTCCGGTTCGGTCTAGAAGAGGGTTATTCCGTATTGACTACATAGAGTTGGGGAAACCATGTTTGTTGGTGATTGATTGTCGACGTGGCGGTAGGAGGCATGGAGATGGTCATTGGAGAGATGTCCAGTTATCTGTAGGCTGCAGCTTTTGCAGAGCTGACATTATGGATGGAAAATATTGAATGATGGAACGTCATCTTCTTGTTACCGGCGGCCGTGTATGCCAACGAAGAGTTTTTGACAAAAGTGAAGCTTCCAGACGGATGTACTATGCGACGTGGATGTTGGGCATTTGATCCCAACTTGGTTAATCCCTATGTTCTCGATTTTACAGAGAATGGGCGTCTAGAGCAAGTAGTACAACCAATTGGCGATGTGATTTGTATGCAACACCCTGTGGGTACATCTCCTGGCCCGAATTATGTTTCTGGAGACCTTCCACTTCCACTTGTATTCTTGGATCACTGGACTGAGGCACGACAACCCTCTGAAGTTGATTCACTTGAGAGATCTCCATCAGAGCTGGCAAGACTAGTGGGTTCATACTTGCCCCGTGGTTGGGGTTTAATGGCGTGTAACATATCTACGGCCATTCCCACGATCCTTCAAGGAGATTCCGAAAGATCGGAGATTTTTATCATTGACGATTGTACATACAGAGTTTCATTCTTGTACAATGAATGGTTCGACAATTTCCAGGGACAATTGTTAATCATAACTGGTGAAACAAGTATTGGTTGCAATATCGTACATGAGATCGAAGAGGCGGTTGGTGGAGTGAAGAATGAAAACGACAATGAGGATGAAAGTGGTTTACATGAGAGATTGACACATTCAGGTACCAGTGAACATTCCTCATCTCGTAGGAGCCCGAGCTACAGGACTTCAGACAACGATGAAGATGAAGTGAACCAGTCTCCTCCAAGAGAGAGGATTTCATCAACGCAGCGGGCGGTGGGAGATATTTCAAGGGAGTTGTCTGCAACACCTATAGTGAGAATGCAAGATACCGGTGTAGTGGATGTTAGTTTGGCGACAGTGGCAGGAGGGGAGCGTACATTTGATGGTCCTGGGCTGGAGGTGGGGGAAGAAGAATTGGACTCATTGGAATTTTTTTCGGTGCAGAGGAGGATTCGACAGCCGTCAATGCCTTCTCAATCAGAGCCAGCATCGGAGACACATGAGACGTTTGGAGGTACTCAGAGTGATACTGGACCAAGTTTGCCTTCGAATCCAAGATCTAGCGTATCTGAGGACATCATTGTATTTTAGGAGGCCTTCTCCTCAGAGCGAGAGATGTTCTTCAATACAGAGGATGGCTTTTTCTACAATGATGATTGCGTAAGGCATACGCGGACGGGTGTTCCTGGCAATTACCGATATGTTAAGAGTGCGTCCATTAGCACCAAAGATGTGGAAGATCGTCCAATGCATGATCATGAACTGTCTGCTATAGTAGGTAGCGCCATTGGACATGTGGACGGAGTCGTTGCGCGAGAAGATGAGCTCTGAGACCTGGAGCTCTATACTATAGTAGAGCATGCACGCAGTTTAGGTGGCAAGTACGTTAGTATAAGATGTGTCTATCATTCGGTTGGTGGTCCGTATGATATGTTTGATTTTAGAATCTCTCAACAATAGTGTGGAATTGCTTGAGTATGTATGTTTTTGCATTATAAAATACCGTGAGGTACTTTACACTGTCTTAGAAAATTGCATATGTATTTTTGTATCTCTTCCACATTGTATTTGTAATGCGGTACTCTAAAATCCTAAAATAACTCAAACCACATTTATAATCTCTTTGGGCACATGATTATAACTTTGTAGCAAGATTTGCAAACTAAATTAGAAATCATATATTTTCTAAAAAAAGGTAGCGAATGTAAAAAATATATTACTGATATGAAGATACATGAAGATGCCAATGTTTGACACGACAAACACCAAAATTTCGTGACAAAAAACATACTAAACTTTTGCCAAATCTTGATTTAAAAAAAAATTATGAGCAAATAACTTGCGGATTTCTACCAGCAACCAGTGCACTTGGCTAAGTGCATAATTGCTTAATTGCGTGTTGCTAGATATGAATTTTCCAAGTATTTTACCATGTAAAATCCAATTGCACCATAGGCTACGATTGGTTAGAATTCCTAAGCAGTCTACCATGTAAAGCTTAATTGTGCCATTGAGGTTCCCTTATAAGCGGTCGACCAAAAATTAGATTCATGACGAATAACAAATATTGATTTGCAATTGTGAATGAATGAATGGGGAGAATATTGGCCAAAAATAGGATCACTTACAGAGTGGTGGAGATATGAAGATGGTTATAATTTACATAATTATCCTAACATACTTTAGATGAGTAGTATCAAGTTGGATTTATAGACTTCTACTATGTTTGATACAAATTGGAAAAATAATCATTAAAAAATATACTCTTGAAAGCAAGCTCTTTAACCCCTAAAGGACCAAACGTCCCCCCGGGGTCATTTTGGATTTTGGGCATGTACCTACAATTTGAAAAAAAATCCTTTTTAATTGAATTATTTTTTCAAGATAGGATCTTATAAGAGCTTCGTGGAGATTTTTTTTAATCTTTTTTTGGATTTGTGGTTTGAAAGTTAGTACCACTTAAAGCCAAAAGTGGGACTTCGGGCACCTCCAAAATTTTTGACAAAAGTTTCTTTTGACATTGAGATTTTTCACACATATAAAGAATATTTCCTTATTTAGAAAATTTCAAAAAAAATTCTTGTCTTTAGTGTAAAAAGGCATTTTATTACAAGTCAAACTTTTTCACACATTGTTGGGCAACGGGGAAAAAAACTTCATCTTTTCTACATAAAACCTAGAGATCTTCATATTTTTCACTTTTTTTTTTTTCAACAACAATATATGGTGAAAACCTTCTTATTGACCGTTTGGATTATCATTTGAATACATACGTAGTTCACAAAAAAATAAAACGTGAAATGGCAATTTTTGAACCTCCACTCCTTGCACACTTGATTTGAATATGCTACACCCCTTTTTTACCTCTAAAAATTGGTGAGTTGGGAAATAGCATCATGCTGAAGACAATGGTAAAAGATTTAGACCCTGTACAATGCAAAAATTTGATACAAAATGAAGTCAAAGTCAGCTGATCTACTCAACGCAGGGATGAAAATGAACCATTGTTTGACTTTAAACACTAAAATCTATCAATCCATGCGGTGGATTGCAACCAAAATTTGATGGCATGTTTATATGGAAGTCTATTTTAAGATCTTACGGTTGAAAATCCAAAATTCACTTTAAAATGTGATTTTCATGTCTCTTTTTGACTGTGGCAGTTTTGGACTGGTTTTAGAGCGAATTAGGTCGTGGTCCTTTAGGGGTTAAGTTGTGCCTGACATTTAACCTCTAATGGACCAATTGTTCAAAATATGACTTTGTAGATACTAAAGTAGGTTGATGTGATGTCAATTTTGAATGTTATTTCTTTGATATTTTTTCCAAAGATAGGCTATGATAAGAGCTTTGTGTGGATATAATTGTTTTTCATCAAACATTTGATGTAAAAGTTATGCTATCTAAAGCAATTTTTTTAGAAGGGCGGTAGTTGAGGCAGCTTAGTAAGTTATTAAAAACAATTTGAAATTTTGTTCAAAGTATGATGTAAACATTACTTTCTTTGATATTATACAAAAAAAATGACAGTTCAAAGTTTTCACACTAAGAGAAGTCAAAGTTTCCAGGCACCATGCAAAAAAAATTCATTCTTGCACATTTTTAAACACAAAGTTTCAAGATTTTGCATTTTTAAAATTTATTTTTTCTTGTTCATGAAAAACAATGTATTTGCCAAGAGCAAACTTGATTCTTCTCTAGCTCCTTCCTAGATGCCTAGGAGGCGGACTTCCTAGAGTTCGCTTTTTGCGAATACAATGTTGAAAATGTAATATTTATGTAATTGTTTGAATTCAGGTCTTATACAAAATTACATCTCAAAAATATTGTGTAAATTGGGACCCCTTATTATTGCTTGATTGATTGAGACTAAGATGTTAATCACCTTCAATATACATAAAATATGGTGGAAGGTACCTCACATCATATAGATTGTGATGGTGAAGAGTGACAACTTTGTTAGTATTAAAAATCAATTAATCAAGAAAATCTAGGATGTTGATTCAATAAAATTAGCCTACACAAGAGTATTCAACTTGCCTTAAATGCTATAATTATCCAATATGTGTTGTCACGCGACGTGGCGTCGAGGGCGTCTCCGCAGTGTAGTGTTTTAGCGTAAATTAGTTTGTTATTAATCTATGGATTTAGAGACGTACGGCTACGCACCACATTCATCCGTGGATGATTTCCATCCATTTAGGGTTGTGTGTGTGTATAGCGCCGCACACGTCCTTGACTTGACGTCTTTGTAGAGTCAATATATGAAAAAGGGTTTTTTTCTTTAAAAAAATAGCTTAAAGGATTTAAAATAGTTCAAAAAGTAGATAGTTAGTAATAAAAGTTAAGAGAAACTCTAAAAATAAGTAAAAATCTTAAAATAGCTTAAAGAAAATATTGCTAGTATAAAAGGATTTAAGAAAAAGGCTTAAAAGAATAGTCACACCTTTTAATTAGTTGAAAGGGTTTAAGCAAAACATGAAGGGGTGGAAGGAAAAGGAACAAACCTTTTAAGAAATAGTGTCTCTTCATAGTTTTAGCTTAAGTGGAGTATGAATTCATTTTGAATTCACCACATTGAAGAAACAATTGTGAGTCCTAGGTTAGAGCTAGCAATTCTTGCCATAGTTGTAAAAATATTTATGTGAATATATATTATGTTGTGTAAATTTGTATTGATTCTAATTGATTAAATAACTTCGCACATGTGACTTGTGAAAGTGAGTCTTAATAATTAAGAAGTCAAATTTTAATTGATTGTAATATCTTAAATTGATAAACAGTTTAAGAAGATTTAATGTTACACTTATTGAACAAGTGACATTGAAAGAAAATAAAACATATTAAAAAAACTAAAAATATTTATGACTAAGAATTCTTATAAAAATAATTGAATTACAAGATAAGAGTTCTTATATTTGAAGTGCATTAATTAATCTTAAGGAACTAATTGCATTAAAGAGAGTAATGTTATTTTAGAAGAATGCAATTACTTTAAGTTTAAGAGTAATGTATAGTGGATTAAATCAAAGGAATTAAATTTGATTGAAAGTGAATGTGTTAGAGTATAGATCTCAAAAAGAATCATTCTTAAACTTCTAACAAGTGTGATTGTTTAAGTTAATGTGTTTGGATGTGGAATCCACTTGGAGTTTTAAAACCTTAGCCGTGGACGTACGTGATTAAAGATGGAGCGTATTGCATGAAGTAAGCTTTTCAATTATAAATAAGAATTAATAAACGAACAAAGCAATGAATTAAGCAATGGATAAATTCCATTCGCCTAGCAAGGCACAGTTAGAGGTTTGGGCACACACACAAGAAAGACAAAGAGCAAGGCTCTTGTCGCAATCAATCTTTTTCTTGGGTTAACATAAAAACTCCCAATCCTTTAAGAGTGTAGATTGTTTAACCCAAAAACCTTTAAAAGGATGCATTATAGCTTTAAGTTTTATTAAAGAAAACATTTTTATGTGATAATTAGATCAAAATTGCTTAAACAAATTTAGATGCCAAACCATCCCGGGAAGAATTTAGAATCATATGGAAACTTGTGTGAGTCTTCGGTGTTTTGCATGAGTGTAAATTTACGGTTTACAGTCTTTGTCAAGTCAAGCTTTGTGAGTGAGTTGAAAAGTGTTTATTGATTACCTTTTCTTGTGAATGATTGTTTATCATTTGTGAAGGCTCCGCATTCTCTTATACTACTTGCACTTGTTGATTCTCCCTTCGTGGAGTGCGTTGACTACCCTAATGATTTAATAGTTATTCACTTGACAAAGACCCTCTCGTTTTCTCCAACTATTCACCATTTATGTATTTGAAAGAATTGTAAGAGATGGAAAGAGTGGCGAAAGAATGGATTGCAAATATTAATGTTTTGGGCGTAGTATGCTTTGAGTTATAGTTAAATGTGCACCTTGGTTGTTTCAACTTCTTGCTTTAGAGAGAAAGAATTGTTCAAGAGGTTGGCTCTAAGAGCTCTCCGATTTTTCATCTTGATGTTTTATCCATCGGCTCGTACACCTAGCTGGGACAAGGTTTCATCCACAACGAAGCAACAACTTGAAGGCAACAAATGGGGACTAGTTACACTCCAGATGAAGAAGCATTCCCAATTGGAACCTGGCTATTGACCTCGGCATCCGCAAACCCCAGTGTTGCAGTTCATAGAGATAGTATTCCTTCGGAATGCACCCAATCGTCACTAAATGCTTCCAAAGTAACCGCTCTAGTTTCGTTCCCACAAGGACCTAAGGTTCTTTTCCAAATACTCTAGATGTACTAAACTATCACAACAATCGTTCAAAGGTTAGCTATATTCTTTACTTATGTATGGGAGATCCGGATCCTTCCGGAGTCCAAATTTTGTACAACGGCTTCCGGAAAGTAATTTCCAGAAGTCCGGAGGCTAGTTTAATTTGTCTTTGTTCCTCCTCAGAGAGGATCCTGGAGTTTTTAAGCGAGTGGCCGGAGTCCACTGATCATGTTTTGTATAAGTGGTTGGATTTTCCACTGCCCTATGACTTTAAGTGGCTAGGCACCCACTGTCCGCAACTTATAGTGATCGAACACCACTCTCCCTACTCTGCTAACTGATGATTTGATTGTTGTTGCTAGACTTAGACTCTCACGACATCCGGATGGCCTTCCAGAAACAGGTCACACAAAGATAAGTCCGGACTACAACAACATTCCGGTGAGTGCAATTGTTATCCTCCGGAAATGATGTTACTATCGGAAATGATGTCATTAGGGTACTCCGTCTAGACCTATGCATCAGGCTTTTTCCTATCTTGGGGGAAAACACCGGCTTTGACCGGAATCCAGGTTAAAACGGATTTCTCCGTTTCCTAGAGACTACCAGAAACACCTCTGCAGTTCGTCTCCTCCCCTCCTGGCTACTTCCGGACCCTGGAGTCTACCAGGAAAACCTCTACAATAGCCCTCCAACTCTCCCATGCAATCTCCCGACATGGACCTTGACCGGTTTCTCTCTTTAACGAACTAACCATCACCACACTCCGGAAAGATAATGACACAACCTCTCACACATGAATGGATCCGCTACTCACAAGGTATACACCTCACACCAAGAGTATAAGAGAGCAAGTCTAATACAAAGGAGAGTTGTATATTAACCAAGTGCAAAAGACAAGATGAAGATTTTTCCACAAAACCTCACTACTAAGTACTAATTACGTTCCCTCTAAATTTAGCCTTCCTCCTAGCTACGACTGTTGGAAATCCGCTCGATCTTATCTAAAAGATCCAAGAAATCCGGAAAGGTCCCAGATCGGATCTCAGATCCTAAAATCTTGAAACAGTTCCGGCTCCGAAATTCCTACTCTAACTACAAAACTGGCAGTCGATTCCGTCAGCAGCCGGGTGCACTTGGGGCCCCATCGTTAATCGCTGATGATCCGGAATGTATATCTAAAAGAATACTAAACCTAACTAATCTAAGTCCAAGCACCTGGTCGCCAGTTTCTCCCACTCCTGCGGGGGGGGGAGATCTCCACCGGAGTCCGCTGCTTACCCTTCGTCTTCTTCGATGTCGCGGGGGAAAGGTTGGTCTTCTGTGTGGATGGTCCCGCCGCTGAAGAAATCCCTGCCACCGGAGTTCTGGAGGCCGGCGGTGGAGGCGGTTGTTCCGTTGAACCTTCTAGTATAGGAGGCGCTGGTGGTTCCGACTCGGAAGCTGACCTGGTCTCCCGGACGAAGTCTCTGTAGCTTCTGGAAGGACTCCTTGGTCTGGGCGCCAATCTCCGGGACACGGACTTTGCTGGTGCCGGGAGGCCGCCTTCCGCCGGAGGATCTGGCAGACGTATGTTGGATGGCGACAGCAGATCCGGAAGCTTCTTCAAGATCTCACTCGTACTCGGGTTGGGAGGTAAGATACCCTCCATCGGGGTCCAAGGTGATGGAGTGTCGAGAGACTCCAGATTTGCTGAGGTATCCGGAGCTGGAGTTGTCTTGGTCGGTGGTTCCGGATGGACCGTGGTCCGTTCTGGGGTCGTGGCTCCTTCCAGTACTGGTGCTACTGGGCGTTCAAGAAGCATCTGGGTGATGTTGTCGACTAGGAGCTTCATCTACTCCTAGGTCCGCCCCATCTTCTCCGCTTCATCTAGGAGAAACCGAATGATGTTGGTCCGAGTCACTTTCTTCTCCTTCTCCACCAGTTCGGTGAAGAGTTGACTCCGGTTGACCACATCAATCGGCAACTCTAGAGCCTTCCGGACCTCCGTCAGAGCAGCTACGGAGGCATTGGCCTTTTCCTCCGCCTGTTTCCGGCCCATCACCGCCAGAGCTGCTTCCTGAAGGTAGTGCTTTACCTTCTTCTCCATCTCCGTGCTGGCCTTGTACATGGAGGAGATTTGGAGATGCAGCGCCTTCGTGTCCGTCTCCCTGCTCCGGAGTTCCTCCACCCTGGTGATGGCGTCTTCCAACCTGTCGACGTCTAGACTCCGGAAGATTTGCTCTATTTTGGTGGTGATGATGTAGGTGGTCTCCTTAAGGAGCCCAACTCTCTAGCCGATCTCGCGTGTGAGCTCATCCATCAGCTTGAGATGACCCTTGGAGTCTTCCCGGTCAACCTTCCTCTTCTTCCGGCTGGTTCTCCCTGAGGGTCCGAACTCGTCTTCTCTGGACGACGTGGATGAGCTGAGGGTCTCCGGACCCTCCGGCATTGGCTCCTTCCCCCGAGGTGTCTTTGGAGCCCTTCGGCCTTTTGGAGTGTCTGTGGTTGTTGCTTCCGGCACAGGCTCCTTCCCTCCGGATCCTTCCTCCTCTGACTCGTCACCTCTGTATTTCTGAAAGTTGAGAATTTCGTCGTGCTGCCTAACCTCCGCCGGAGTTAGCTGCTGGTGGTGACAGTAAAAGTGCACCACATATGAGGCCAGAGGTATTGCCGATTTCTTCACCTTCTGGAGATTGGCCACGAGGCGGTTGATAATCTCGGTCATGAGCGTACCCTAGCCTACGACTATCTTCCCCCAGAGCGCTCCGAGGAAAGTGCAGGCCCACTTCGCCACCACCCGTCTCGGCTTTTCCGGATAGAAGATAGGGTTTAAAAATCCTAGCACGAGCTGGGCATCCTGGTGCCAAATGTCTCGCAAGATGTAGCCATCCTTCGGGTCCGCTGGTCCCTCGAATTTGTCCGTCAGGAACTCGTCCCATCGTTCCACCACCTTGGTGTGGCCGGCCCTGAAGTCGGACGCTTGAAACCATGCCGGAACTCCCCAGAGTTCCGGATGGGCTCTCATCAACCCCTTGTACTTCTGGTCCGGGGTGCTTACAAATTCCCGGACGTAGACCTCCTCCCGCATGCCCCAGGCAACTTCGAGCAAACCCTCGCACCCCATCGTCTTTAGGCTCTCATTGAGCAGGCTATACTCGTTCGGATCTTCTGAGATGTCCGGAATAACGTGGGTCAAGGGAGGAAGCGCAACGGCCCGCTCTTCGTCTCTCCGGCCGCGCCCATCTCTATCAGTCCGCTTCTTCTTGGCCATGGGGACCGTCTTCATCGAATAAACCTAATTCCTTACTTTCCCTCGATGTTGTCCCTGCACGCACCGTCCTCACAAAAACCCTCCCTAACGGACGCTGGTCCGTTCTAACTGTCTAAGCTTTAAACCCTAACGGCAATCGGTTAGAAAACCGTAAGAGTGAGAGAGAAAGAGAGAGAGCGCTCGAGCAAAATCTCAACGCGCGGAGACTAAGTGAAAAGAAAGAGTTTCCCTCCGAACCCCAACCTTTTGTAGTTGGGCCGTTAGTACGGCTCATGATGACAATTGATGGTGACTGCTCCGGCTGACATTTCCGGATAACAAACTAACCCGGAATTCCGCTTATTACTCCGGCTCCGCATTTAGCAGCTTTAGGCTCAATTAGGGTTTGCAGCCAAGTCCATCGGGCTTTATTCTTACATAAAGACTATAGGCTGTATTCCAGCACGAACTATCGTAATTAATTAACTAATTTATTTTTTTTGGCCGGAATTGAGGTTAACTTCCGGCACCATGTGGAAACGGAGTCCCACACCCAGCATGATTGAACAGCCTGTAAACAAGCAGAATTGGAGGCAAGAAATTGAGAGCGCGAGCGGACATGGTGCGAGGAGACACGCTCATTGGACTACGGGGTCGTCAAGAAGATCCGCGGTCACAAAAATCGACACGTGGGATTCGGGGAATCGAGTGAGAGCAACAAGGGTATTGTTACTTGGATGAGAGTGATATTTATGCATATAGTTAGGATTTCCGCCATATGATCGTGTAAACTTCTAACCACGGAGGAAATGTACAAGTTATCCAACAATAAAATGTTGCATGAGTGCCCCACAATAAATACTCCCTTTTCATCCATTGAGAAATAGTGAGAATCTAAATCAGTATAATCTACCATTCAAATTTCGTACCTATTTTTTCCATGATATTTTGTATGTATCAATTACATAGTTCTTTGACATTATATCTATTTGTTTATTACTTATAACCATATTTCACACTTTTAAAGCAATATATGTTTCATATACTTTCTTTATAAAATTTATCCTAAGTGAATATATTTGCCCCTATTTCTTTATCGTACGTCGTTTCTACAATTTATGCCAATGGCCCCTTCGAGATTACTTTGTTTTTGGAATCTCAGAAGGTAATACGCTTTATATATACGTATTCTACAATTGAATCCAATGTTAAGAAGGGGCATGGAAAGATAAACAAAAAAGTTAAGGAACATATAAATAGTTTGCACGTGTTAGAGGAAATATAATAATTTCCATTTGAAAATAAAGAAATTGACATTCCCAATTAATAAATATGGCATATGTATAGTACATCACAACGTCAAAATTATATTTATTTAGGAAAAAAGAATTTCATGCAAACCATACAAATTTCTATCGTTATTGTATATAGACATGAGTTCAAGAAAGAAGTTAATAGAATATTACCTTCTTTGAAAATGTCAAAAAGAATTTGTTGTTTATAGCGTAATACAACATTCTAATTCAAGTACCACCATAGTCCACCCAATTATGGTGGGAGATCCCACGGCCTCGTTGTATGGGGACCCACAAAGCCCTTGGGGGAGATGACATGTCGATTATCTTTAATGCAATTAGTGTAGGGAAGCACTTAGTGTGGAAAAGTGTTTACCCTCGAGAGGGGAAAGTAGTTCTTTATACACTAGCCTATGTCCCGTGGCCATATGCTTAGTGAAGAGAATGAACAAACACTCCATTCACGCCGGTCCCATTGGAAGGCCGTAGTTCTTCTTCTTCTCCTAATTCAAGTCCAATAGAATCATTTAGAGCAAAAAGCCGTTATATTTGGTTCCGACAAGATCTTTGCATTCCTCAATCATCACGGCAATCATGTCATTCCCTAGAAGTTGGAAGGAAAACTAAATTTACATTAAAAATATCGTTTCTCTAACGCATGGAAAAGAGGAAGGCCTTTGCCAAGGCGAGAATGGAGTTTGTCCAACTTTGTTCCTCTACAACCTTCAAAGGGTTGAGTCCTCGCCCTCACGTCCCCGCCCCTAACGTCCCCGCCCCTTCCCCGCCTAAATTTGGGGTTAGAATGTTTGAATGGGCATAACTCACTCAAAAATAGTCCAAATTAAGCGTTTGAGGTGTGATTTGACATCAAAAAATTTTTTAGATGCCAAAAAACATCTCATACGCTTAATTTGGACTATTTTTGAGTGAGATATGGCCGTTCAAAGATCCAGATTCCTAAATTGGGCGGGGAGGGGCGGTGACGTCTCCGCCCCTGCCATTTAGGGGCGGGGACGTCTCCGCCCCTACCATTTTGGGGCGGTGAAGTCCCCGCCCCTAACGTCCCCGCCCCTTCCCCGCCTAAATTTGGAGTTAGAATGTTTGAATGGGCATAACTCACTCAAAAATAGTCCAAATCAAGCGTTTGAGGTGTGATTTGACATCAAAATTTTTTGTAGATGCCAAAAAACATCTCATATGCTTAATTTGGACTATTTTTGAGTGAGATATGGCCGTTCAAAGATCTAGATTCCTAAATTGGGCGCGGAGGGGCGGTGACGTCTCCGCCCCTACCATTTAGGGGCGGAGACGTCCCCACCCTAGTCCCACGGTGGTGTGACACGTCCGTATGTGACGTGGCGATCACAGTTAAAAATTCTTACTTGCAGAAAATTACTAGGCGCACTTTAGGCAATCCGTCCGTGCCGTCCGGACCACCCGTCCGGTTGTCCCGTCCGATCACCTCAACCCGTCCGTTATGACAAACCGTTACCAAGCTTGTAGAGAAAGGTAAGGAGAAGACGAAAAAACCCGTAACATGATTTTATTGTGGCAAGACTGGCCACAATGATGAGAATTGTTTTACTCTTCACCCAGAGAAGCGTCCAAGGTCTTTGGTTGTTGGATCAGATGTCGTGAACACACTTTGGGCCGAATTGGCGGAGTTGAAGAAGTAAATGAGTTGGATGACTTCTTTGAGCCAAGAGGTCGACACATGACCTCCACTTAGGGGTCATGGCGCATCTTCAGCCCTAGATTGGTATTTGTATGGCGCTTCAAAGGAGGTGGTGGCAGCAGTTGACACTCATGCTTAGACTACCGCACAGGAGGTGTCACCTTCTCCCTCTATGCGAAGTGGTAGTGGCCGTCCACCCCATATGGGGTTGCCGGACCACATTGGTCGGTCCGGGTTACCTCTTTCATTGAGCATCACGGACGCGACAACTTCAAATGCCACTCCCTCTACGACCCTGGTCGCACTAGTTTTTTCAAGCCATGGAAACGCCGCACACACCTTTGCGTATAAGGAGTTGTACTTGCTGATGTTTGCCGGTGCCGATATTTTACACTAGATTTTCAACCATCCGGTGTATTCTACTTGGCGGGTAGTATGTTGAAGGGCCATGCCATTGTTGGAGGTGTTGTAGGCAGTGATGGCTCCACCCACTAAGGAGGATTTGGTCACTATAAGAAAACAAGGGTTTCTGGGACGTCAAAATGAACGGGCATTTTATCGATATGGACGTCAAAATGAACGGGCATTTTATCGATATGGATGTCAAAAGGGGCATTAGCTCAAATCCGGGGTGTTTACGTGCCCTGGACATCCAAGAAAATCCGCGTGATGTCCCAAGAAACGTGTAAAAGTTTTTGGGACATCCAAAATGACGAGGTCTTTTCGAGGGCCTGGAGCATGCCATTTGGCGTCCAACTTAGCACCACGTGGAATTTTTGAAAATGGGCAGGGACACGTCACAATGTTTTTCATCCATGACATGTCCGCCGACGTAGACCCGTTCACATCTGACTTGGACCTCTGGAAAAATGACGTGACACCGGCTGATGTGGCGCCCATTCTCGGATGTTTTTGGTTGCTGATGATGTCCTCCTGGACATCATACAGAACTACTGAATGTCTACGTAGACGTACGAATAGACGTTTACCTCGACGTCTACGTTTTTGTCGTTATTTCATGGGGTGTTTCCCGGGACAATCCTTGTGCACAAGTTTGTTTGTGGGGTTGTAATTATAGACATCTACGTGATAAAAACAACGTCCTACTGAACATTGTTTGTGTTCGAGGAATGCAACGGTGACGTCTACAAGTTTGTGGCGACCGGTTTGCTTTAGACGTCACCGGAAACGGGAGAAAGGATGAGTACTGTAACATGTACATGAACGACTTCACAAACGTCCATATGGACAAGCGTGTGGATTACATGGAACTCGTTCATGTAAACGTGCATCAGAACGACTGATGGTATGAAAACCTTGTCCACTTGAGCACTAATCATTTTCACTACAATGTTTAGCCACCTACAAACTAAGATTACTGCCCTTCCAGTGACATTGAATTGGACGGAAACCTAACTCGTCCCGACCTCACCTCAATGACACGTCCATTTCGACATCTTCAGTGCACATGTGAATGTCCCGGATGACGTCTTCACGAACGTCAAAGCAGGCGTCCCTTCACTTCTTCCGACTTCCATCACCCTTATGCGGACGAATACGAAGGTCAGCATCGAACTTTGGCATACATTTGCAACCAATTCAACCCCCTCCTAAGCCAAAACCAAAGGCATCCATGCATTAGGAGGGAAAGCAAGCCCCGAGCATGTCGAACTGACCTTTGGGATTGGCGGTTTAGAATGTCCCACCGCCTTTGTTGGGGCCGCTTTCTTGGTCGGCAAAGGGGGGAAAGTAACGACTCCGTAGACGTCCGCACGCACTCAACACACACATTCACACACCGCACACACAACCTCACGCGCACATACACACATCTAAGTCTCACCTACACACACCTGAAACTACACAAATACCTCACGCGCACACATTCCACACTCACACGCACACACAACGCACATACAACTCACACGCGCACTCACTTCTCACATGCGCACACACAGAAAGAGAGAGAGATACAAATCCTAGCGAGCTCAGAGAGAGAGAGAGGGGGGTGTCACGCCCTTATTCACTCTTGAAAAGGTGAGGACTGCCCCCCTGTCCGTCAAGACTAGCGGGAACAGTCTCCTGTGCTGACGTGATAGGGGCGTGTTCTCCGAGACGTCCTTTAAAAAATCCTGCTGTCCTTTTTGACGTCTCAAGTGTCAGGACATTTTCGTAGATGTCTATGCGGATCCGGCTACGTATTCACCTGTTCAGCTTGATGTTCCAAAAAAACAAGGAATCTGGGCCGGATCTTCAATCTTTTTTGACGTCATGTGGGACGTCCAAAAATACGCGGGGGCGTCTCAAAAACCCATGTTTTCTTATAGTTGGTGGCAATGCGGGCAAAGTTGGCGGCGTAGGCTATTTTTGTGTTTGAGGCCAATGCTACGTTCACACCTATAGAGCAATCCTCTGCAGATCAATCCTTGATCTTTGGAGTGGATTATTTGTGTAACGTTGCAGCCCGGTTGGCACGGAAGCGACATAGTGTGCGCCCTGTGGTGGTACGTTTAGTGAATGACGATGGAGTCATTATGGTTGGCTTTACGGACGGCAATCGTACTCGAGCTATCCTCCTATGTGTTATATTGGACTCTAGAGCTTAGGGAGTGATGATTGACAAGCAGCTAGCCTAGGATTTGGATCTGGGTGCTTTGGACCTTGAGCCTTGCCCACTTACAATTGTTATATCAGTGGGAGGCACGAAGAAAGCCATGGGCTACATCCGACATCTGTTATAGTTAATGTTCGGCGTGGGATCTCATCCATTGTTTTCCTACGCATCTCTCCAGTGCACTGTGACTGGTGCGATCAACTACAACATTTCTGTAAGTTAGCAGACGCTTTATCCTCTCATTTTTGAGATAGATAATTGGACGGAGGAAGCCTAGGTTAGGCATGGATCGTCTACCGGTGATGGCAGAAATGAGCTCCTTCCGAGTGTCTTTGCAGCTAGCGCGGTGACTTCCACGGCAGATGCTATGATTGGGTGCACCGCATTGGCATCTGATTTGCCATGTGGTTCTACGCTTTTGGAGAAGAAATATGTTTTTTTGTCGAGGGTAGTGGAATCACGTGATCATAGATTGGTGGAGATCCCTACACGTCATTGCAAAGATCCACTTTCTCCTTGGGGGATCCAGTTGGAGCTCACACGTCGCAGTCGGGAGATTGTGGATGTTCTTGATGCTCCATATCTCTCACTAGACTCTTCCACTCCGTTGTTGGCTTGCACTATTTAGTGGCGATGACTAGATGAGGATATTACTCTTATGGAGCTATTTGCCAATATTGGTACGGAGCTCGAGGCTATATTAGCCGCCGAGCTCAAGATACGGCAATATATGAACGTGGATAGTGGCTTTGTAGCCAACCGTACCGCTTACCATCACATGTAGCGTCTTCTCGCATTGTATTCAAAGCAGCTACCACCATCTGCAATTCGAGGGTGTTTTGGCAAGTTGCTACGCGATGTAACATTGATCAGTGACGATGATTTGCGTCGGTTAGGTCACATGGACTTTGTGATTGCTGGATTGCTTTGCCAAGGCCATTCACGGGCGGAGAGTGAACGTGGCTTTGGTGATCCACGGTTGGGTCTCTTTGCGGATTTGCTCAAGCTCATCCAGTGGTGGACTACCCACCAATCAACGCCACCGGGGTACATTTTGAGAATGTACTTCCATCGGGAGATATACAGATGAAGGTGCGTGAAGATGAAACATACGTTCATCACCTTTTTAGTCCCCCCACATTTGTAAATGCCGCGACGGTTGGCTCTTACGCCCATTGGCCACGTTGGATTTGGACCAACATGGAATCATCGGCGACGCTTACCTCAGCACTTGCTCAAATGCACCGGCCCGTGCGCCGTGAGGTTAATGACATTTTGGACAACCATTGTATTTCTACGAAGGTTACCAAGGATGATGAGCCACCATTGGCTATGGTGAACCACGTTGGTTTCACTCGGGAGGCATTTTTCACACTGATGTGCTACTCGGGATCTTTTGCCTTTAGGACACGCAATTCAGCTATGGTTTGAGATTCTACTTTCCAAAAATACGAGGAGCCTTCCGACGATGAGAGGTAGCGAACGTTGGGCTTTTTGATAGGCACCACCGCAATACTGGATCTCCCTAAGGGCCACCGTTGTTATTTGTTGGGTCAAGCCATTGATCTCAACACGGGAAAAGCTCGTATGTGAGCGGTGAGCAGAGAGCGGAGAGCCGCGAGCAGAATAAGAGAGCAGACTTTTAAGGGTTTTTTGTGGACTTAATGAACTAAGAGCCCCCTATTACCGTGGTTTAATTTTAGAAATTTAGATAATTTTTAATTCAATGATATTTTTATATATATTTATAGAAATTAGGGCTGACGTCATCAACTACGATTTAATAAAGAGTGACATCATCATTGATACATACCTCTGTTTTTTATAATCAATTTAATAAATCATATTACGGAATATATCTGATGAGGGGATCCAACGATGACCGAGTGTTTCTCCCTTCTTTAAATGTAAGTTGAGTTACAGTTTTAGTTTCAGCAAAATTGCAATTTTAGATTAAGTTAAGTTATTTTTGTTTAGTACATAATAACTTTAGTTCAACTAATATGTTTAAATCAATGGATAATACCCTAGTACTGTTGGAGACAATGGGGATCCACTAGTTAATTATAATATTGTGTTTACATGTGATAAGCATATCAAAAAGACATGGGAAGATTATGAATCAAATTGTAACGAAACATACTTTAGTTTTCAACTAATTTATTGAAGAAGGTGTGATTGAAAGCAATATCATTTGAAGCCGGACGTCAGAAAAAAAATTTAGTCACCCAAACATATGGATCTAACTCCCTAACCTCTCAAAGACGTGTGAGATGCCTATCAACAATGATTTGAGAGCCTGGAACAAATCCTCATTTGCTTTGTAAGTGACATTGGTATGCAAACCAACCTTGAGCTCTTGAAACGCATTTTGGCTCTACCTCAAAATTACTTGCAATCACCAAACTAATGAACTTTGAGATGACCTCATTCATCTCCATACCACACTTTGATTCCTCCAATGTCCTATCTAGTTTTAGTGAGTCAAAAATTGAGAAAGAAATAAATGAATAATGATGCCGCTTGAGCATATATGCCCTCTTATACACAATAACCCCGTCCTCTCGACGAGTGGCGGATTATCCTTTGCTTCTCTAACTACATGAGCTAAGTGAACACAAGCTTTCTACCTGCAAAAACTTATATGTGCGCTTTTAAAATTGAAATTAATTAAGTGCAACTACTAGAAACAAAGTTCTTCTCCAATGGATCTTCGTTTAGAGATTTGAAGTATACTCACCTTTTTGATAACCAAACTTGTTAAAGTCCAAGATTTTGATTTATTGTCACTATGTCTTTGTATTTACAATGGATAATATGTAGACTTATTCCAATCCCTTTGTAATTCTTTCGATATTTGATTGGTATTGAGAAGGTTTGTGAGGGGCTATGGGCTTTGAAAGTTAACGAAAATCCTTCCATAAGGGTTCAAGCCAAGGTAAAACTCCAAAACAATAACTTTCAAAAGATTTTGACTTGGAACATGTAAAACTAGTTGTATTCCATGTATTTTTTAGGAGTAAGAAGGAAAACAACTCAGAACTACATATGCAAAAAAACTTAAGAATATGGGCCTTTCAACATGCTCACTTGTTGTAAGACCCATACAACAATACTCTTAGCTCCAACAGTAGAGAGACAAAAACAAACATAATCCAAATTGCCATCCAAAACAAAATTGCCTAAGACTTCCGACCTATAAATCCACTTCAAAAACTACGGAAATATTTGACTTCAAATATGCTTAATTAGTTGGTGTTGATATGTGATGCCAAAAAATTTGAAAAAAAAATAAAAATCGGCCGAAGCTCTTCAAATGACCCTCTCGGAAACGAGACGTACACATTCAAAAATACTTTGAAAACAAATACAAACAATTTTACAAATTCTCACCAAAAATCCCGTTGCCTCAAACTTCTAAAATACAACTCCGATTCCAAATCCAAGGATAGATTTGGATTCAGAAGTGCCTAATTAGTTGGTTCTGATATGTGATGCCAAAATTTTTGAAGAATAAACAATAAAAAAAATCTGCCGAAGCTCCAAAAATGACCCTCTCGGAAACGAGACGTACACATCCAAAAATACTTGGAAGATATATACAAACAATTTTTGAATTCTCTTTAAAAATCTCGTAGCCTCTAACTTCCAAAATACTTGGAAGATATATACAAACAATTTTTGAATTCTCTTTAAAAATCTCGTAGCCTCTAACTTCCAAAATAGGACTCCGATTCCAAATCCAAGGATAGATTTGGATTCAGAAGTGCCTAATTAGTTGGTTTTTGATATGTGGTGCTAAAAATTTTGAAAATAAAAATAAAAAGAAATCGGCCGAAGCTTCACAAATGACCCTCTCGGAAACGAGACGTTCACATCCAAAAATACATGGAAGACAAATACAAACAATTTTTTGAATTCTATTTAAAAATCCTGTTGCCTCTAACTTCCAAAATAGGACTCCGATTCCAAATCCAAGGATAGATTTGGATTCAGAAGTGTCCAATTCGTTGGTTTTGATATGTGATGCCAAAATTTTTGAAATTTTTTTTAAAAAAAATCCGAGAGGAACGCTATGGGACAGTACCTCATTGCGGCCTAACTCTAGGGAATGACCCTCTCGGAACGAGAGGGTGACATCCTTGAAGATAGGCCCCAATGGGGCCCAATTCATAGTGACCTTCTTGTTTCCGAGACGTGCACCGTGGGGTGGGGCCCCATTGCGGCCCAACTTCACAGAAGTAACCCTCTCGTTTCGAGAAGGGTATTCCCAAAAGTTGGACCGCAATGCAACCCAACTCTATGGTGACTTCTTGTACCCGAGGAGGGCACCGTGGGGTGCGGCCCCATTGGGGCCTAACTTCACGGATGTCACCCTCTCGTTCCGAGAGGGTCATTCCCTAGAGTTGGGCCGCAATGAGGTACTGTCCCATAGCGTTCCTCTCGGATTTTTTTTAATTTTTTTTTCAAAAATTTTGGCATCACATATCAAAACCAACGAATTGGACACTTCTGAATCCAAATCTATCCTTGGATTTGGAATCGGAGTCCTATTTTGGAAGTTAGAGGCAACATGATTTTTAAAGAGAATTCAAAAAATTGTTTGTATTTGTCTTCCATGTATTTTTGGATGTGAACGTCTCGTTTCCGAGAGGGTCATTTGTGAAGCTTCGGCCGATTTCTTTTTATTTTTATTTTCAAAATTTTTAGCACCACATATCAAAAACCAACTAATTAGGCACTTCTGAATCCAAATCTATCCTTGGATTTGGAATCGGAGTTGTATTTTGGAAGTTAGAGGCTACGAGATTTTTAAAGAGAATTCAAAAATTGTTTGTATATATCTTCCAAGTATTTTTGGATGTGTACGTCTCGTTTCCGAGAGGGTCATTTATGGAGCTTCGGCAGATTTTTTTTATTGTTTATTCTTCAAAATTTTTGGCATCACATATCAGAACCAACTAATTAGGCACTTCTGAATCCAAATCTATCCTTGGATTTGGAATCGGAGTTGTATTTTGGAAGTTAGAGGCAACAGGATTTTTGGTGAGAATTCATAAAATTGTTTGTATTTGTCTTCAAAGTTTTTTTGGATGTGTACGTCTCGTTTCCAAGAGGGTAGTTTGTCGGGAGTAGAAGATATAGAAGTAGAAGTGGAAGAGTTGAACTATAAGAGGAGGAAGAAGAAGTGGAGGAAGAAGTAGAGGAGGAAGAAGAAGAGGAAGACAAAGAAGAAGAAGACTGAGGAAGAAGAGGAGGATGAAGAAGAAGAAGATGATGAAGGAGATGAAGATGAAGAAGAAGAAGCAGAAGAGAAGAAGAAGAAGAAGAGGAAGACGAAGAAGAGGAAGATGAAGAAGAAGATGAAGAAGAAGATGAAGAAGAAGAAGCAGATGAAGAAGAAGAAGCAGATGGAGAAGAAGAAGCAGATGGAGAAGAAGAAGCAGATGGAGAAGAAGAAGCAGATGATGAAGAAGAAGAAGAAGAAGAAAAGTAGAAGTAGAAGAAGAATAGAAGAATAGAAGAATAGAAGAGGTAGAAGGAAAGAAGAGGAAGAATAGAAGGTTAAGAAGACAAAGAAGAATTATTTGTAGAAGTTACATTACTATCGTGAAGTGGGATTTTGATGGGAGTTATATTAGTATGGAGCATTTATTTTGATTATTTTTTTATTTCTACTTCCTTGGCCTCTTTTTAGATGGCACAAGGCCCTTTTGTGAAAACCATGAGGGAGTTTCTTCATACTATCTAGTAATATGCTGTGATTCTAGAATACACATTGTAGAATATGGGCATGAGTAGTCTCTCTTTCTCTCTTGTAATGGAATCATCAAGTGAGCAATGTTTGGTGGAGGAAGAATAGCTCTATGGTATGCCTTGAGTATCTTGGGATGAACTTCTACATCCTCATCTCCTTCCTCCACAATAGGCTCTACGTCTTTCAAATCAATCCGCTCATGCCTTCTTAAGCTTGATTAAGGTACTACAATCTGTATCATGAGAGTCCTCTACAGGAGGCACAACAACCACTTCTTCCCTATCAATCTCATCTTCTATCAATCCTGATAGTATGTAGACATTTTTTGAGGACACAATCTCATCTTCACTAGTGTTCGCTATCCCGACAACTGTAATAGCCAATGTCTTTTCAATTTCTAAAAACTAAGCATCATTGAGAGAGAGAGACAATCATTACGGGTTTTCAAATCCAAAAAAAATAGTCATGTATGCCTACAAAAATAAACATTTAAGGCAAAGAGGGGAGGAAGTACTAGGAACTTTAAAAATCCTAGCAAAAATGGTTCCACGGTCTTAGGTCCTAGATATTACTTTTTAAAGTAAAAATGTAAAAGTTTCTAAAAATAAATCAAATAATCTAAGAATATTTGAATATACCACAAATATTCTAGGAATATTCAAATATTCTCTACTCTCTATAGCTGAATTTTCTGCTCACCGCTCTCCGCTCACCGCTCACATACAAGACACCTCCGGGCAGACTTTGATGATCAGGAGGCAGCGGTGCCACATCTCACAGAAATCGAGGATGTGGGGTTGTTTTTTGTTTGAAGAGGCATGCAGCTGAGGAGCTTTGTGCCGAGCGTGTCTTTTCAGCTTTGGCCATGAATTTTGATTGAGAGGATGCCCGGGATATCTTTTCCTGATTTTATCAACACAACACGGGATTTTTTGTGGATCCCTTGAGTGAGGAATCTCAGGCCATGAATGCCCTCTCTGCTACTAAGTAGCAATTACTAGTCGTGCTGGTATGTACTGAGTCTGCTACGGTGGAGAAAGAGACCACAAAGTTTGATGATTGGCCTTTGGGGTAATTGCACACTACACTTACTATGTTTTGGGCAAAACCTCCAAGTATGTGAGGTATATTTTTGGTGGAGGCTTGTGTAAATGGGTCGTTCCATTTTAGCCGTTTATTTGGGAGTGGATGGCAATATGAGCCGTTCATGTCTCCATCATCCTGGCTTTAATTCTCGTGCTCAATTAATACACGGGGACAATTTGCAAATCTGCCACGCCATCGTTCATTAATGGGGCTGGCGGTGCTGTAGCCTTGGAGATCATTGTCACGTCTGCATAGGCCTCAGTTGCCAAGGAGAGTCGCATAGGAAAGAGTGTGGATCATGATAATTCGTTGGGTTTGTGTGAGAACGTGATGGTTGCTGGTCTATTCTTCGAGATCTAAACGGACCAGCGTGAGCTCTGCTTTGGGCAACGATTAGATTGGCGAGGAGGGTGGATTCAGGGTGGATTCAGCGTGGCATCATCGCTCGGCGTGGGGGCTGTGTGAGGAGGCAACGATTGTGGACTTGCTGCGATTTAGCTTTAGCGGCGTCCGTGCAGGTCGGCATCATAAACAAACGTCAAGCTTGGAGTGCGCGCCAGCAACAGAGTTCTGTGCATTCGAGATTAGATTGGCGATGAGGGTGGATTCAAGGTGGATTCAGCCTTCAGGGTGCATCATCGCGCGACGTGGAGGCTCTGTGAGGAGGCGACGAATGTGGACTTGCTGCAACGCAGCTTGAGCGGCGTTCGTGCAAGTCGGCATCGCAAACTACCACAAGCTGGAAAGTGTGCGCCAGCAACAGAGTTCTGTATATTCGAGATTAGGTAAGGGTCCTGATTTTAGGTGATTTGATACTCATTAGAGTGAGCAGAACTTGTATACAGAGGCAATCGTGGTCTTCATCAAACAGGCCGTGACGAATTGGAAGTTGAAATGCGATTTTGCAAAATGCATTCTTGATCTTTCTAACAGTTCTTTTCAGTGGAATTGCAGACCTGCAGCAATGTCAGCAGTGGAGGAATAAAGAGGTGGGCTATTACAATTAGCCTCCAGCGTCATATTTGAGAGGCATGAATCGGGTTTAGGGTCATGGCGCAATGTATGGTAGGGAGACGTCTAAGGAGGTGAACATCTGGCAGACCAACTACATGCGATGCTTTAGGTGAGTTTGTTCACACACTACACCATCGCGTCTGTAGAGAGCATACCAATTATAATTTTTTTTTGCTCCAGGTGAAGGATTTGTCAGCAATGTGATGAGACGATGTCAGCTGGCTATTTTTGTAAGGCTTGTTTTGTCAATGGATTTAGGGTTTGTTGTATGGAGGATGTGCGTATGTGCTTATGTAAACTAAAGTCTGTCAGTTTAACTTGTTTGGATGCAAAGTCTTCTAGATTAATGCGTGGCTGCTCTAGTCGTTCAATTGCAGGAGTGTACCGAAGCCCCAGGTTCTCTTCAATGCTTGACAAAGAAATATCAACCGATTCTAACGAGGAATGTGGCGTTGGAAACACTGCAGCAAAATTCTGGTGAGATAAAGCTTTGTAATTTTTTTTTTCATGGAGATGTGAGCCTTTTGAAGTTTCACTTGTACATTGTGTGTGAGGTGTGGGCCAATTTGAAGTATTTATGGAACATCGTTACTAACGCAAAGGTCTGATGCAGAGTAAGGCCAATTCTCATTTACGTCATAGAGTTGGCTGTAAAGGTGAGCACGATAGGATATTAAAAGGTACAATCTTGCTAGCCTGCCACTTACTTATATACCTACTATAAAGGGTAACTGCAGTACTATAGGTGTATACTGGTAGCACAAAGTGACAAAGGTAATATTATTTTCCAGGTTTATACTCGGACTTATTGAATATATTGCAACCACCAGGGTATCATATACCCGTACGTGAATTCACGTGGCGAGTTCCGGGACAAGACTGGCTGCATTCGCGAGCGCAAAAGTCAAGGTTGCTTCACTTGTCTTTGTGCACTTCCTGCGAACTTAATCATTGATAAAATTTCAATTTCAAATATCACTTTCAGAGCAGAAGTAACTAACGTGGTAGGTTTTTAATAATACCAGTTCCTATGTGCAGTTCTCTTTGCATATTGGGACAGCATGAGGAGACACAAAATGAAGAGAGGGAAGAGTGCCAAACACCGTGATGCGCCACCAAAGAAGTATGTTGCCAGCACTGTAAGGAACGAGACTTCAAGCGAGGAGGAGGCTGAGGCAGAGGTTCAGCTCACGCTGGACGACATTGAATTCAAAATGTTGAGTTTACTTCGCAAACCGCCGCCTCATGTCTACACGTACGAGGAATTTCGGAACCAGTTTGGGCTGCACGCAAGTGGGGCCAATCCGCATAAGCACATCGAGCAATACATTGTCACAGAGACTGAACTCGTAGCACTCTTTGGGCAAAAGCGTGCCGGTAAGTCAAGATATCCATACAAGGACGTGACTAACAAAGAAGTCCTCTCTGCGATAGACAAATTTTATCGCATCAACTATCAGAAGAGTGCCCCGCCATCATCAAAGGTACTTGGCAGGGACTTTGCTATCGGCATTGTGGCTGACGTGTTGAAGGGGCTCAAAGTAGACTGGGCGGCTTTTGCTGCCCAGTCCAATGTGAATCAAAGGAACAAGTGGCGCAAGAAGATGATACGAGTCTTAAATGAAAAGGTAATAAACACCTGAACTAATTGTCAGTTCTCCATTTTTTAATTCAATGATGTTCCTACATGATAATAGGCTTTAACATCTCACTTTGGTATGGTCGTTGTAGGTCCGTACAACAGGAAGGTCATTTGCGTCGCTGGTAGAGGAAGAAAACTTGGGGGAGTTTTTTGAAGACGTTAACATGGCGAGCTTTGGCGTGAAGAGGGAGTCACTACTGAACACAAAGTCAGGCTCAAAGAGAGAGCCGGTCGTGAAGAGGGAGTTCGGGCATACGCAACGTCTTTCCTCTGAGTCGATGGCTATAGACAATCCGGCTTGGGTAACGCTGAAGATGGGGGAGGTGCAACAGGTGAGTGCCCTTGTTACGATGGAGGTAGAGTCAACAAAAAGGAGGTTGGTCACAACCGAGGATGATCAGGCGGACCTCATGAAACAAGTGATGTCCCAAGGGCAGCTTCTAGAGGCAATGCAGTGAACATGCGAAGGCAAACGGTCAGAGTTGGTGGGTTGCAATGACGAGGTGAAGCAAAAGGAAGCGCAGATGCAAAGTGCCTTCTTCGAAGAGGTATTGATGCAAGCATCTCTCAAGCACAAGTTCCTAAAGGCTGATTACGAGGCGTTGACTGACTTGTGTTCGCGCTTGCTTTTGAAAGGAACCATGCTTGGTAAACAGTTGGATGACCTTGCTAAGGAGATTGCGATGCTACGTTCGGGATCTCCAGGACTAGCTCTCTATCCGCATCCAATGGTATACCGTGAGGTGACGGAGGAGGACGACGAGAGCACAACCAAGTACCGCACGTGTGTTCTTTGCGAATTACCATTTCCATACAACGATGTGCTCCTCTGCAGTTGCAAACATCCGTACCACCCTTGGTGTGCGCGGGTGTGGTTCACTAAGAATTTCACGTGTGTCTTCCCGGGGTGTGGAGAGGTTCATCCTGAGTGGTACGTCAGTAATGGATTTGGAGAGCTTCATGTCCAGCTGCAGGAGCGCGCCATCTTCCTTGATTGTAAGGTGGAGAGGGTGCTCGCTATTTCCTCGAGGACACTAAATGCCAAGAAAGCTAGTCCAGAAGTTGGTAAGTTGAAATTCATAAAGATTCTTCTTTCAATTTGTGCTTTGTATACTACTATACAGTTTAAGTTAAGTTGCTTCACGATTGAGTGTCATGCTATTCAGAGCTAAGAATTGTTCACACACTTAATTTTACGCTTGCACGGAGCAAATTGCAATAGTGTACCCCGACTTAGTATTCTAGCTAGTGATATACTAGGGTTCAAGGGTAGACTACTCACGTCATATATCGCTTAGTGTATCATAACAGTGTTTGGAGTACTCGAATGCACTAGGGTGTCTGTCATCAATTATTACATTGTGAGTCTAGCATGTTCTGCTGTCCTACTAGCTGGAGTATGATAGTCTATGCACAGGCATTTGGCTCACATCTCAAGCTTGAAAGACTAGTTGTCGACATTGAATACTATGTATAATATTATATATACCATGCCATGGTATCTGCGTCCAATAATACCTTAATACTAGTGTCGTAGTCCTAAGTAGATTTCACCGTGGTGACAACTTCCTTGTATTCAAGGGAGAACATTGTACTTATGTTATGTAGAGATACCGTTTTGTGCTTCATATTTTTCACTTATGTGTACAATTGTATACTGGCATGCACTGTATGCTAATGGGGTACTTCTTTACTTGTACATTGCCCTCTTCTGGTCCCTATGTCTTGCGGTACTTTGTATTACTTCTATGCGTGTTAGTATGTTAGGACACATGTTTGCGACACATGTTTGCGGTATATTAGTTCCTGATACTTGATAGTACCATCTCACATAGTACATACTAAGTATTTAGTGCATGTGCAATGTTAGTAGCCTAGTACTAGTCTACCATGACTACTGTCATTCGCACATTTAGTTTCTACTCTGTATACTCTGCTAAATGACTTGTTTCTAGGTATAGTAGTACATGATACTTGATAGTGTCATCTCACATAGTATACAGTAAGTATCTTGAGCTTTACAATGCTAATATCTTGACATCCTTGAGTACTATCATTTGCACATTTGCTTTCTACTCTGTATACTCTATTGAAGGGACTATTTGTTGACTTTGACTTGGATCCTGCAAGGTTCTTCAGAACCTCAAGCATCTCCGATGTCGGCCATGCCGGACAATGGAAGCGTCGACCAGAGCATTCATTGTATGGTTGCGGCCTCGGTGATTGAGCTGTCTTTGGACCTTTTTTGCGAGGATAAGAGTTCAGCTGAGAATGGGGACGTTCAGCGGGGATCTGTACCACAGGAGGAGGACGACTTGCGCTTTAATGACCAGTGTAAGGTCATCGACGATCATGGTCTGCCATTCCACTCACCGCAGAGGATGTGTGGTAGTAACGTTCGAGGGGACTTGAATATCAACGGTACCTGCAACACACCCAAGAGAGTTCTCGCCAATGGGCACGGGAGTGGTGATTTTAATGCACCTAGGACAGCTCTGCAGGACAGTCTTGAATCTGGCCCGTCCCGCCCAATACGCCAGGGTTCCCCTCCCAATAAAAGTGACTTGTTATCCAAGGACAACGCAGCAAACGAGGCTAAATCGCTGTCACAGGTAGAGGATCTCATTGTGAGCCCCAAGGTTGCCACATTCTGCGACGCGCCTGCACTGACCCCCGGCACGTCAAAATCCTCGGCCACGAAGGGTGGTGCTTCATTTTTCACGCTAAAGGTGTCCCCAGAGAAGTTGGAAAAATTGAAAGTCGCGCTGGCGGCAAGTGCCGAGAAGATACTAGAGTTACCTGGAGAACACGATGTTGTCAAAGAAACAATTTCAGGCCAACCAGTCTCGACTTCAAGAGGCAAAGCAAGTGCATCATCGGCCCCCCCATCGCGCGTTCCACGTAAAGGCAAGACAACGGCCAATAACGTCCTTGTATGTCCTGATGATGCCCATGAGCCTTCAAAAAAAGGAGCATTGCAACGATCCGCTGAAAGAAAGCTTATGGACAAAGGTATGCTTGTGGATGTATCAATCACGATGCGCGAAGTGTGTGTGTTAATGCGCATGGCGCTTGTGTTAATGCGCGTGACACTAGGCAGCCTATGCTTGCTTTCATACTTTGTTTATTTGTTTCTCAGGAGATGCTCTACCCAATGCCGACTTTGACGGGATGGAAGAAGAGGAGACCGCGGAGGCAGCAGAAGCCCGAATACTTGCGGAGTGTCAACATAGGATCGCCGTTATGAAGTCTACAAAAGCCAAGAAGAACCCAATCCCTATAGCAGAAGAAGAAAGAGCCGCGGAGAGTAACGACTGTAAGTCAGTCCAACGAGTGACGCAGACAGAGAAGATGAAGACAAGACGTGCTGGCCCTGTCGAGGAACCACCAACAACCACTCCTGGAAATAATCGTTTCGGTAAGAAAAAGAAACCCAAATGTACAGTTGCACGGGATGGGGAGGGTTACAAAGGTGGAGAAGAAAAGGCTACGAAGGTGCGTCGACCGGGACGGAAGTAAAGTATTGCGTTCTCAAACGACAGGTGGCCTGAGCAACTTTGTAGTACCTCTGATAATTCATGGAAATTTTGTTGTTGATGGAAAAACAGAGCTCCTATTTTTCTTTAAACGTTTGTTGGGGCCAAGATATCGCCACTCTTTGCAGTTGAAGAGTCGCTTTCGGGACATGTGCATGAAGGAGTCATTTAGACCGTGCGTGGTATAATGCAATGGACTATCGTGTGCATTTGTAATACACTAGTCATGAACAAACTTTGCAATACCTTTAGAAATAGAAATGCAGACAATATACTGCGGTGTTTTTTGGTAGACTTTGGTATGCCCCATTGTGCGACATAATACATTGACTTAGAGGTAGAGGACAATGCAATTGTGTTCAGACCATGTCCGCAACGATCTGTCAGAACGTGCACTCTCAGGCCTGGGGAAGTTACAGCCATTTGTGTAAAACAAGAATGTAGATTTCTCCTCAGTAATGTATTAATGTCTCTGATTTGTACATGACATGAACTAAAAAGCTTTTGAAGATAATACTCCACCCATTCCTAGATGTATATCAAAGGTGCTATGTTGCATACCCCATGTCGTAATGCACACTTGTATATACTCAGGCAATACTGCAGCCCACCATTAATATATACTACGTAACATACAACGCAACATTCTATGTACTCAAAGTCGCAAAAGATACTAATCCATATACACTCACAATAGAAGAGGGTAGTAGCAATTTGGCTTACGCTATGTAGACACTTCATTCCAAGCTATTGTAAAAAACAATCATGTAATACATACAGTAGAGAACACAACATATCTAGTTTCACTCCAGTTGTGACAATGTCCAGTCATTGTGAGTCCATAAACTAACTTAAATTGAGAAGGCCAAAACACTAAACAACAAATATGATTTCATATGGTTACCTAGAATGGTTCGAGAGCTCCCATAATGACATCCATAGTTTCATCAGAAAGTTGGTAAACAACCTCTGCACCCTTGACCCTATGCATGCATGGCACCATGCTGAACTTGTAGGCCAAGACTAAGCTTGCAGATGTCTATATAAGCAACTGGGCGGTCTCCCAAGAACACGAAGGAGTTATGGCGTCTTCCAAACCGTTGATAATAGGTTGCCATGATGATGCTCTGTCCCGCATCAAATTGACAACCCCACGCACATGTGAAGTTTTCTAGGATTGCCTCCTTCCTCCATTGGCACTGCAACACATAGAACTCCACGCCCTCCTCGTTACCTTCTTCAGCCTGAACAACAAAATTATCACCAATTTGAACAAGATCTCCAAGACTGTCATCAACACTGTAGTCCCAGGCATCTTCGTCTTCGTCCAGTAGTTGCCCATGTTGCGCCATGTCTCTCGCAAACGTCATGTCCGTGGGAGCAAGCTTTACCACCTTCCACATGTCCACATGAGACTTCTTCTCACACATATGCCATTGCCCATCCAGGCAGTGGCAACAGTAACATGACAAATCTCGGATCATCAATGTTGTCGGGTCTGAGGCTGACAGTCCCCGAATAGAGTGAAACGCCCTTGATCCGGGAATGGTGTCACAAGAGTGCAAATGCCTTCGTTTGACATCGCTTGGGGCAATATGGTGAAAGTAGCGATAGGAGAGGACTTTGTTGCCGCCAACAGATGTTGGGACTAACCCAGCAAACTTTGAGTCAAGGAAGTCTACAACATCTTTGGCATTCTGCAGCTTACGTGCAGGGTTGTGAAGTTGTTCTCTCCTGAGAGCCCGTTTCAGAACTGCACCTGCTCCATCCCATTCCCCTTTTCCGTGACCCGTCCCAAAAAAATTCCACTCCATTTCGCATCCACTTGTAAGACCCGCATATCGGGCAACAAAGTACATGCACCTTGCCCCCTTAAATTGTGTTGCGTGCGCACCCCATCCACATACAAGGTATAAGTAAGACATGCAAGTATGTCTTGTAGACTCTAGAGCTGTTAAGCAACAGAAATTGAACCAAGTGAGGCGCTTGCCAAGTGTGATAATGTACTACAAACCCCGAGATTAGGACTTTAGCAGTGACAAAATAGTCTCAGCAGCTTATTCTAGATTACAAAATAGTATACTACCTGACTTTACTAGTCTTCAAGTACACTACAGTCGTACAACCAAGGATGGACCAAGTACATCACAATATACTGTAAATCAGTACTCCGTCACAATATATAGTGGTGAAGTAGTGTCGTGACTGTTGTATACTGTGCGAGCACAATGGTATGCACTCCAATTACATAGTACCTTAAAAATGCAACAATTCTATAGGCAAAGAATCATCTTTTACAACACATGAACAAATTAGGAGTGGCATACTCACCAGCGCACCCATCGCTCCAGACCTAGTGTCGGCACACGTCAATGTTGCGCGTAGAGAGCCACTCCCAGTGGTTCAAGAGACATTATTGAACAAATAACGTGTCGTGTGAGCAATCATCAGAAACATAGAAGTGAGACTCTTTAATAATTCTATCAAAGACCAAGTCAAATCTATAAGTAATGTGGACGAGGATGGTGACCTGGCTTGAATGCCAATGCATACTTTGAATTTCATTTTGAATTTCAAAAGTATAGTTTTCTGCAAAGTCGATGTGGGAGAGGATAACATCCCTAGGTAACTCCTTCATGCTCACACGACATTGAACGTCTTGCCAGCCTGCCACAAAGTTGTGCGTTATGAACTTGTCGAGCTTGGGCTGCAAATATTGGAAGAACTCGGCCGGTGAAGTCTCCATGTATACTTCTTCCACCCGCTTCTTTGGCCTTCCATCTTCACCAACACCTACCACAATTACGTCAAATCGACGCCACTTGAACTTCAAATCAACTGAGGTTGTTTCCAATGGGCAAATTGGCAATATCTTACTCCCGCACCTATCACAATCTTCCATCAAGCATTTCACGTGATGGTACTCATCATCAATTTCTTTTGGGCAAAGAACACACTCCCATAGAGGTGTGACCCCATCAAAAGCACATAAGTGCGCACTACATGTCCCGACGTCTTCAATGGAGCAAACCCGACATGTGCATTGGCAACTCAATGCCCTGTGGAAACCCCTGCTCGCATCCCTAACAGACTGTAGAGCTTCGCGCAACATCTCCAGCTCAACATGATATTTGCAGCAACAAACATTGTGTTCCGTGCACTGCTTAACAAAAAACGGTCTTAATGACACAAAAGCACGGTTACTCAAAGGTGCCTCGGGGTGTGCTTCTATATACCTTCCATATAACGATGCCTGCAAGAGTAATCGCCACTACACATTAGTACCTCGGGTGGTAACCAAAAGGTATGTTGTACTATGGAGCACAATTGTAGTCTACATATACTAGAGCTTTACTACAACAAACCTAGTGAGGTCTGTTTACATGCACGTTACAAAAATACATATACATGTTGTTGTTGTCCTAAGGACCGTACTTAGGCACCGAAATATATACATGTAGTCTACTTGTACTGATGCATTACTACAACAAACCTACTAAGGACCGTATACATATTTGTCACACAAAAATACCCCTGTAGCAGTGTCTTAGAAGCCAAATTTACTCACCGTAGTGTAAACAATATACAGTAGAATCATTCTAGACTATAAACAGTAAAAATTTGTACATAGAGCATCCTAAAGAGTGACCCGTAGTACACCAAACTTTACAAAGTCACCATCAAGTACCAGACGTATATACTTGAAGTGATTTGTTTCAGACTATACTTCACTACCCCCATTGTTCTTATCCACGCATGGTTGGTTCGCTAGTACACTAACATCCTTTAAAAACAAATGCCTCTCTCCAACTTGGTGCATGTAGTATAGAAACACATACTGTAAGAATTCACTAAAGACCCCTGAAGTATGACAAGAATACCCCACTTGTAAGGCTTATAATATTGCATGACAATATACTACACTAGCAATGACCGGCAGAAGTATATAAATATCCGTCAATCAAGTAATACATAAACTTAGCAGAATTGAAGTGGACCTCTTAGATATACACATGGTACATCGACATTAAAATGACTAAAGAAGCACGTTGAAATGAGTAAGCAGTTCTCACAGACATCGCAGAGCGGTATGCCACAGTATTCCACAAAGACAGTTGAAGGTAACGTGTAAGTGGACGCACCGTACCACAATGTATACTAGCTGCATTTAACCACCCAATGCTAGAACCCTGTCCGCACTCCTATATACGATAGAATTCTACATACACGCTGTAGTACTCCACATAAGGTACATAGTATGAAGGATCGTAGGGCAACACATGATATGAACTCCGAATAGATGAGAGTGTTTACCTGACTCTCAAGGAGCAGATGAGTTGCATGTTCGTCATACTCCTTGGGCCCCCTCCTCTTCCTCTTAACGTCCTTCTTATTTGGACTCACCCTTGTTTCTTGAGACCACCACAAAATCACTAGATCTCTTGTAGTAGTAGGCAAGCCTGACCTCTTTTTACGTTCGGTTAAATTCAGAATGGAGGTTCCGCTTGATTGAAGACTACGACATCTTTCCTTTGTTGCGGCAAGGTTCTTAGGACTGGTACCCAAAATTCTTGATAATCCTCGCACCGCCCCCCCGTCAGACATATTCGCTGCATCCATCAGCACGTTCTTCCTGACCAATTTCTCTCTGGAGTGGGGGATCTTGACCAGTTGCAATTCACTTTTATAAGACCGCAAGAAAGCATGAGTTGCCTTTGCATCTCTATAAGGGTGAGAGAGCTGGGGCGTAATCAATCTATTGTTTAGAACTGCATCCATCACAGACTGACCAAACGATGGACCCTCGGACGCTCCCTCCAACTCATTGAGGATGAACCCGCAGATCTTGGAGGCAACGTGTTGGATATCCCGACGTCCCCGTTCGAACGTAGTTGGTTCGTCAAAACCTACTAATGCAAGCTGAAGAGACCTCTCTTTGGCGTCCCTCTTTCTTTGACGGTAGCGTCGCTGCCCCTCAGCCATCCGCTTTCTTGCAACTGCAGCCTCATCCACCCTCCTCGGAGCATGTACTCTCGGCCCATGCGCTCCCGCACCCCCATGGTGTCCCTCCGCTCTTGTAGTCACCATTTTTATTCCCCCACCATGTACAACGTCCTCATACGTTAGCCCGCTTTGCACCTGCTTCCATCGAGTCAACTGTGAATCTCAGTAACCGGTGGACTTCCCAATTCTTCGATTCTAACCGTCACGTAGTCCTGTGTTGAAAGCGGTCTCAAATTTTCTACGCGGCTGGTTCTTCATCTCGTACATATGAAAAAAGTATGTCGAAAAGTCGCAGACTGCTTTGACGTAAATGCTTTATTCCTCTAGCGGCTTCTTTATTGCGCTTCAGGACCGCTACATAAAGCCATTAGAAACAGACGAAGCCATTAGCAACAGACGAAACAGAAGAACCCAATAGCCGTCAGAAACAGAAGCCATTAGAAACAAAGCCATCAGAAACAAATGCTGAAATCATGAATTCATAGCACCATGTTGAACTCAAGATTCCTATTTTCCGTACGAAGCGTGCGCAACATTGTGTTAGAAAATTTGGATGCATGCATGTAGAGCATTATATGGTTGACGTGAAAGAGGGACATAAAGCTACGGGATTATGAGAACTCAAGTATGACTTCACGATGTTATTGCACGCAACCGATATACCGTACGTTGTTTTCTGACTGATGACATGGGCCTGTGCGATGGTTGAAAGTACTCCCTTTACAGTATTACCTATTCTAGTTGAATGCATGCACTGTTGAGGACTAGTGGCTCGCTCCAGTCCACCTGCAACAATATGAAAACCACCTACCCTATGTCAATGTTAATTCAGGCAATGGTAGTATTAACACCACATATAGTCAAACTCTTACATCAATTTATATATAGCTTCCCACGGCGTTAACCCTCTAAGCATGGTACGAGTTACAAGACTGTATACCTCTAGGTAGAACTTGTCGGCTCTCCACTCTGATTTGCTGGAGCGTAAGTACAGTCGATGAACGCAGGTCCCTTCTCTTGCCGAAGTTGCCCAGAGTTAAGTGTTGTAGCTGTAGACCTAGTCAATAAGCAGCACCTCAAACAACATCAGAATGTTTGGTAGGCGCTCTCCCGCTCGTACTTTCTATTGTCCTTGCGCTAGAGAAGCTCGCAGGAATAGCCGGCTTCTCCTGTTAACTGCACAGATTTTTCAAACCATAAGACACGTCTCAACAAGTTACTCACACTTCAACTCCTCAAACTCACTAGTAGCAACCCAGAACATGGCTGTCTCATGCAGTTCAACACCCTTTTGGTTACAACCATGTTCCATTCATCATTGAAATATAGTCAGAGTTAGCTTACCTATACACCATCTCCTTCAGTATTATTCAACCTGAGACACCTTCTCCTCTAGAAACAGTCATGTGGATCAGGTCACTATTGCATACATTGAGCCAAATTTGAATGCCCCTCACCAACGGCGACCCAATATGAGCAAATTAATCTCACCTTCTTGCGCTTAGCGGAGCCACATCTTGTTTCCATCGTGTCGCCTCCTTCCGCACAGCATCACACATCGATAGACAAAGGACCAGCATTGCAGCACAATCGACTCAAGTACGCAGCTGAAAGATCATGGCAAGAATGGCAAACGTCACTTCTCCCCTCAACCCCCCCTCCACAGACAAGAAAAAGTAGTTGGCCTAATCGTTTCCATTCCTTGAAAACGGTTTCCAAAATCTATGCAATATACGTAACTAATACAGTAGGTGAGCGCTTGATTTCACAGACTGCCGAATAATGGCATGGGACGTTCTAATGATCACCACGTGTCCAATCGTAATAGCTCTATATCTCCACATAGAAATTATAGTTTTCAATATACTTTAACCAAAGCATACCACTTGTATGAGTAGTATCGATGCTGAACCGGCTAGATCTGCACAATTTAAAAATCACCATACAAAAATTTGAAGACACCCTAAACTCTTACACCCCTTCCAAGAACTTCTAAAGGCAATGTAATTTCGTGCAAAAAACTCAATAAAACCATGTTTCTCATGAACTTAGGACGACACTTAAATTTGGCATGTTTTTTACTCTAAACCCTAAATCTAGAAGGCCGATCTGAAATTTTTGTAACGAATGTTCATCCATATACTCACACCATTCTCCATGTGCATTTTCAACGGCATATATTCTTTATATTGGTCAAAACAAGTATATTTCTGCAAAATCTGGATTTGTGACACGTATACATAGGTATACAAATATACTTCCTCTGGTCAGATCATGGATCAATTATACAAATTTTTGTAATGATTGTGCGGGCTAGCAAGTCTACATCCACTTTCACTTAAAATAAATTCAAAATTGAAATTTTATTCAAGTAGGCATTGAAATTAGAGATTGGGACTTCGTAAATACTAGTTTGTGACACCTTTTTAGTACCGGTCTAGTGTGCAACCACCCTTTGGATTTGGGGCCACATCTCACCGGTGCTCAGACACGGAGGATACGAGCGTTCATACGTTCGTATCGTAGTTGTTTTGCCTTTAGTCTCCCAATTTGGAGGGCTATAAAGGCAAATTGATACACATCCAATTAGAAGACAACCACCCAATCTTCCAACGACCGTACAAGCTCAGTCTCTCAGAGAACGTTGGGGTTCAAACCCATTGTCAGGAGTTGTTGGCCGCCAGCTTGATTGAGCTCTCCAATGGCGAGTACGCTTATGCTATGGTTATGCCATTGAAGAAGGATATTTTTGGCAATTGGACGGAGAAGCAAATGTATGGAGATTATAGGCCGGTCAGTCGTAAGACTAAGTTTGACCGATATCCCATGCCTACGCTGGAGGAGTTGTTTGATGCGATGGGCTACGCTAGAGTATTTTGTACTTTGGATTTGCGATCTGGTTACCACCAGTTACTATTGATGGTGGATGATTGTATGAAGATTGCATTTTGAAGAGTTGATCAAGATGGGAGAGATCAACTCTATCATTGGAAGTTTCTCCCATTTGGCCTCAAGAACGCACCTGCTGAGTTTCAGAGGGTGATGGGTTGGGTGTTGACCGATTTATCGTTTGCCCGATGCTACATTGATGATGTTATCATTTTTAGTAGCAGCCCACAGAAGCATGTGAGGCATCTTCAGGCAGTTTGAGAGGTTACGACAGTGAGTATTGCGCTCGCACCATGGCAAGTGCAAGTTCTTCCACGACCGGTTACCATATTTGAAATATATAATTATTCTAGGGGATCTTGGCGTGCAGCAGGCCTGGGTAGATGCGTTGCAAAAAATTCCTGCCCCTACTGATGTGTCTCGACTTCGAGCTTTTCTTGGCTTGGCAAATTACTATCCTCGATTTTTCAAGAACTTTAGCTTGATTGCTTAGCCGTTGACTATTCTCACTTGAAAATATCAACCATAGATTGGTGACGGGAGTAGCAGCAGACGTTTGCTACTTTGAAGTTGAAGCTCGGTTCGGCGCAACTGTTGCGACGTCCAAATGCTACACGACCCTTTTAGTTGCATACAATTCATAGTGTTGTGGAATTGGGGGTAGTATTGACTCAGAAGGATGATGAGGGACGGGAGTACGTTGTGGCGTTTGCTTCTAGGAGCAACAACAACGCGGAGTCCAACTATTCATCCTATGAGGGGGGGCCTTGGCCGCGATTTTTCCCATAGCTCATTTTAGGCTCTATTTGTATGGGCAATATTTTACGTTGGTGACCGACCATCAGCCTTTGAAGTGGCTCATAGAGTTTGACAAGCTTATTGGCAAGCTCGCCAGATGGGCTTTGTTGCTTCAGGAGTATGACTTTGAGGTTGTACACTGAGTCGACATCACAAACTTGGATGCGAATGGTCAATTTTGCAATCCAAGTCCTTTGGAAGAGGATTTGACTGGTGTCATGTGGCATGGAGATTGTGACATGTAGTCGGTCCTGGGGTGGCATCCGGCGGCTTACCTCACGTTGATGTCCGGTTCCGGATCGACGTTGCCTGATTTGGCATCTGATGAGGAATCGGATAGGATCCAGTTGTTAGCAATGTGTGGAAAGACGGTCTAGTCTTGCACAAGCTACAACATGGGACACTTCCCCCAGCTCTTTCTACTATGGAACATGATAGAGTTGAGCACCAAATAGCAATGTTCCGTTGAGAGAACGAGCTTCTATTTTGGGTGTGGCCAGATGAGACTAGGCGCATAGTTCTCAGGCCACATCAGAGGGCTTTGTTGGTACGGCACGTACACAAAGACCTAGGACATTTTGGTATGCGACGAACTCATTCAATGTTGCGTAGCTAGTATTGGTAGACCGGCATATATGAGGAAGTCGCCACGTATGTTTCTCGGTGTGAAGTATGTGATCGAGTTAGATCTAACTTTAACATCTTGTCACCGCAATTGCAGCCTTTGTCCATTATGGGCCTAGAATATTAGTGGTCTTTGGACTTTGTTGGTTCGCTTGTCGTGACTCCACGTGGAGGCAAGAATGTCTTGGTGATGGTAGAGCATTTCAACAAGTGGATTGAGCTCGTGGATCTTCTGCAAAACTCTTCAGAGTTGGCGGTCGTGGCATTCCTCAACCGGGTGCTGGCTCGTTTTAGAGCCCCAGCTGAGGTTTTGACAATCAAAGGGCTTGAGTTCCTTGGGGCTTTCGAAGCTTTGTGTACCAAGGCTTTGATTGACCACCATACCACTTCTCGGGATCACCCGGAAGCGAACGGTTTAGCGGAGCGTGCGGTTCAAACCGTGGAGTGGGGCCTACGGAAGTATGGATTACTTCAAGGTGGCCACCATAATTGAGATCTAATGATACCATGGATCGCCATGGGGTACCGGTTTAGCCGGCAGGCTTCACTGGCTGCTTTCAATCTATATCAGCTGTTGTACGAGCAAGAGCCAATTTTACCGAGTTCCGTTTGGGAAAAGTTGGCTCCGGTTGTGGATTTAGACGACTCAAGGGTGTGGATAAAGTGTTTATAGAATTGAGCGGAGTTCTACAAGCAGGCTATGTCTATGGCCATGGAGAATTTGTCCGTTGCTCAACATCGTGACACTTTACGCTACGCTTGTATTGGTAGTGACGCCTACCAACCTTGGCTGCGACATCTTTGACGGACGATTACGTTTATCTTCAGCGTAAGGCGCCCACGACCCTAGATGTCAAGGCTAGGCACACCATTCTTCGTGTGAAAGGTGTGTTGCCCAGTGGCGTTTTGTTGCTGCAAAGCAAGGATGACCGGGAGTGTCGGGAGCACTCTAAGAATTGTGCTCTATGCCATTTATCCATTGATGGCTTTGTTCATCCGGAGTTGGCCGTTGTGCTACACGGTCTTTTGTGCTTCGTGTGTGGCGAGAAGAAGGGCGCGACTACCCTCTTGCGTTGTGACCATTGCCAGCATGGTTGGCATATGGTTTGCTTGACGTCGCCACTTTCTACTCTATCGTCTGGGGATTGGACTTGCCCTCATTGTCAGAGGTCTTCGAGCCAAGTTTCACCGGATGAAACGGCTTAAATTCATGGTTGACATGTCACTACGTGGTGCGTTGCTATCTTGTTGGAGTTCTTGGTTTTGATTCAGGAATAGGCAACAAGATTGACCAAGGCGATTAAAGATGGGGTTCACATTGCACCCGGCCTACCCTCTCTTTGTCACTTCTTCATGTGCTTATTCATTTGGCAACAAGCAACAACTTCGATTGGATTCAAACACATCTTGTAGCGACATCATTGTGGAATTTAGTCTTGTTAGTCTTGTTTGATCCTTGCCAGGTAGGAGGTCTCTTTATTCGCTCGGGGGGGAACTTGGGTGTGTACTACGTATACTTATTTTAGTGTATATTTTTTGTTTATTTGATGTTGGTTAGGACTCTCAATTTGTTGTGGTTATTGATCTTTTTTTACATGATAGTGTAGTCAAAATTATATAAAATGTTTATTTATTTCTTAATAGTATATACAACAAGATTCTACAATTGGAAGAGGAATGATGACATTATTTATAAATGTGTTATATTGGCACTTTGGAATGTAGTTTTGAAGTTCTTTTGAAGTTCAAAATCATAGTTTAAGTCCTTTAGAAGTTAAATGTTGAGAGGATTTGTGTTCTCTTAAAAAAATAAAAAAATTCCATTGTCATCAGAGGTGAAAGGGGCTCCACTCCATTGATTATCTTTTACATAGGGAAGAATTATAGTGAAAGAGAGAGTTTGATGAAGATGACACTAAATTTTCCTTTTGAGTATACTAAGGATTATGTGAGACATGAGATTCAAAGATTACATGAAGAAGAAGAACGCCGATTTCCGAAGGAGGCCGGCGTGAATAGAGTGTCTGTTTGTTCCTCTACTAAGACTAAATCGGAGTATCCGAGCTCACAGGCAGCTCGATCTTCGCTTAGATTACATGACATAATATGCTTGCTTACATCAACTGCACATTTGTAAATGGTTTGTTGTACTACATTCATGATATGGTGCCTGGAACACCGTCAACTTTGAACACCTTAGTCCTCAATCATTTTTAGATTTAAATTTGCAAAATAAAGAGTGCTTTGGAAATTTGAACCCATGCATTGATGGGGATAATTAATGTAGTCGCTTCCTATTTATATAATTATATTAATCTTTATTTTAGACTATATTTCTTACTCCCAAATTTAGTGAATAGGGTGAAAACTGAAATAGGAACTTGTACCTTTGAATGAGGTGGATATGACGATCCAATCTAATTTTTAAGAGATAATGTATGGATCTCCTTGAGTTCTCATCCTACAAAGCTATATTATATATGGTTTCATCATTATAACGATGGGGTTGGAAATCATGGTTGGACATGTTTGAAGTGTCTGTTGATTTCAACATAAGCATATATTAACGCCTAAAGGACTAGAGTCTCCTTCGGGGGGATTTTTTTATTTTTGGGCAGGTTCCTAAAATTTGAAAAAAAATCAATTTTCTCTGAAATTTTTATTCTAGATTGCCTTTGATAAGAGCTTCGTGGACATATTTTTATTTTATTTTTTGGATTTGTAATTTGAAAGTTAGTACCACTTATTGTTTTTGAGGGAAATTGTCAAGGAACTTTAGGGGTTAACAGACATAGGTTAGCATGAAGACAACAACGGTAAATACACCCCTTATTTTGATGTTCTTAAAAACACATAAATAACTCTAAATTTCTGGAGTTTTAGACCTCTGAATTCACTTACATTCTTTGCAATCATTTTGCATGTAGAGATGATTAAAATTATTTACATCCTTTTGAATATAATCCAACAAATCTCTATTTTTCCATATGGTAATTAGAGATTTTATTCTCGTACTTGTTTGATTTTTCCTACATTAATAATAATTAACATATGTCTTGTATTTATTATTTATAAAAAAATTATCTATAATACCAAAACATATATTTTAGCCAAGTTTTTAGAGTTCTTTCACATGAAAGCTTTTTTTTTCAATTTCATTACATATTTTTCACATCTATCTATTTGAATAAAGTTAGATATAATTATCTTTTCTAGTTGGTCAAATATTGTCAATATTAACATGTGCAAAAGAATTTGTACTAGATAGAGGAAACAAAGTGTGTTGAGCATGCTTTGCAAGGTCCAAAAAACACCATTTTCTTCACTTCAAATGCTATAATTTTTAGTCTATGTAGTCAAAAGTTTCAAAAAAACAATATTTAGTCTTCTATTAGTCTATTTTTAGATTCCTATATTGAAGTTTGGAAGAAAAGCTATATGTTTTATTTTATTTTTAGGTTAGATATGGCAACCTTTTGGTGAAATATGGTAAATGAAATTTAGCCATCAACTAGTTATTGATGGTTGATTGTTTAACTACACTCATACCTCATATTATTTATAGCTAATATAGCGCTGATGGATGGATTTGGTAAGAATTTAGTAAAGGTCATAATTTAATTGAATCTTAGTAGAGGGCTTGTTAACTTCAGGTTAAGAGGCTTGTAGTGGAATTATAATACAATAGCAGTTTCATTTAGAATATAGAATACTATTGCCAAGCATTGCTTACAATTGGATAGGGTTGAATGTATGTAAAAATATAATGAATGAATTGAAATACTTTGTAGAATATTCAAATCCTTTAGTTTTTGATAAAAAGTAAATCCTAAGGTCTTGAAAAATAATTTTAAAAACTTTCACCTTCAATTTGGAATCAAAATTTTAAAAAAGTAGGTCTATGTGAACTACAATATTGTTTCCTTGTGATATTTTGGATGAATGTATATGTTTTTAACAACATATAGAAATCACATAGTTCATGGGATTACTTTCATGGATTGTTTGATAGGTGCTTATCCACTCATGTAGGTGGTGTTCATGGAGGTTTTCTCACCACACCCATGAAAACAGGTTGTAACTAGTTAATTTGCATAAAAGTGAAAATAAAACTTCATCTTCTGTAACTAATTTAAGTGATTAAAAAAATATGAGATTTTCCTATATTATATATACATAAGCACATTTTTTAAGTGGTAGGTATGAAATTTCCTATCTTATATTTGATTGCACATTCCAAGAAGTTAGTAAAAGAATGGCTTTTGAATACTTACCAAATATTTCTAAGGAAAAACTTCAAAATATACAAAGTATTTATTCATTGTATTAATCATGTTTCTCTTAAAATAACTTTTTCAATAAAACTTAATATATAGATATAATTTGTCTTTAAAACTAAACTAAAAGAGAAAAAAATGGACAAATATTATCATTAAATCTATAATTTAAAAATATATACATCTATCTGTCTATTTATCATTTGCAAGCAAAGTCTTCTATAGATTGTTAAATGAAAATTCTTTTTAAGATGCAAATCCTTTTCTACAATTTGAAGCATTATTTTTGAGCATGTTCCATTCCATAACTAGATACAAACAATAATTGTTTGAAAATCATGTAAGGTAGTACCACAATGGGATCATCATCCTCGTGATAGCTATTTTAATTTTTGACAAAGTTTATAAAACTATATTATTTAGTCAAATTCACAAGAAATAATATAAATAATTTTAGAATTAGGAAATAAATGGAAAACACCAATATTTAGTATTAATTTGACTCACATAATTTTCCAATTTTTTCTTCTCTTTCCTTAGGGCCTCTTTACACTAGAGGCGAGACGCCGTGAGGAGAGAAATTCCAGCCTATGGGAGGCGTAGAAACCGAGAAGATCAAAGAATGTCACTTTATACCCGATTTTTTCAGCCCAAGGGACGAAAGGAGGAGAAAATGACATGGACAACACTTTTGTCGTTTGTGGCAGCAAAAAGGCACATTTTTCAAGGCCCCCGGATTTTTCATCAAGCCCACCTCAATAGGTGGGCCTGGGGCAAAATCCGGGAGGCTATTCGGCCAAAATTCTGACAGCCAATCATTTTTATTTTTTAAGAATATTTCAGAACGACCTCTTTTACTAACAACTACACCGTTCCGTGAATATAGTGTGGACTAGACTATTTGAAATTTCCTACACTAATTGAAAATTTACATGCAATTGTTGACTGACACACACCTGCTTGAGAACAAATAGCCAATCAGAACTTGGCATGCACATGCTTTGATGGAAATTAGTGTGAGTGATCTACATCAATAATCCCTCTACACTATATTCAGTGTTTAGTGTAGTTTTTTGACCCATTTTCTACCCAATGGCTATTACTATTCATTCCTGATTGTCCTCCTTAAAGACAGCTCTTTGATCATTTGAAATCATCTTTTTCTTCTTCTTCATATGTGACTAGGAAGTGGTACATATTTACTTGTTTTTTGAGGTTTTTTTGCCCAATTTTTTTTGCCTTGTGTTCATTGCAATGGAAGGCTACTCTCAAGATGGGGAGTTCTTGCAATCTCAAGGACAAGCATGGAGTCAAATTCGCCTTGGATGAGCTATTCTCAACCCCAATTTCAGGCCATTTCTCCTTAACTGCATGTTTCAAATTTTGAACGTTTTAGTGCTGGTAGTGCTAGATATTTTATGCCTCTTGGAATGCCTCGTTGTAGTGGTTCAGATTTGCAACCATCAAGTGAGGAAGTGGCACCAAGTGAAAATGCAAGGAATTCTCTAATGAATGTGAAGGAGGAGGAGGCAATCCAGGCTGCAACAAAGGCACTACACGGAAAGGATGTACCTACACCAAAGAAGAGAGGACAGCCATCGAAAGGAGGAAAAACAAGTGCTCCAGCAAAGAAGAAAAAATCAGAGAAGACAACAAAGAAGGCAGCAAAGGAAGTGGTGAATTTGGCTGGTTCGGATTCCGAAGAAGAAGGATCCACTCGGAAGTGGCGAGATTACAAGGTCGAAACCTTGATATCGATTTGGGGAGAGATGGAAGAAGAATTTTCAAGATGTGCGAAAAAACAAGGTTTGTGTGTATGTGTATTTTTTCCTTCTATAAAGTTTTGTGTTATTTCACAACCATGAATACAACTTGTCAAAGGAGTCGACTATTCAATTTTCAAAATCAAGTCGTGATTCTGAAGCTATGGAAGAATAGCTACAATTTTCCTAGAATGGCTGCCATATGCCTATCCATGTTTTTCAATAAAGCCGTGCTTTCTTGGCAGGTTGTGAGAATGTTAGTAGAATTGGAGACAACCTTCTCCAAGATCACTTCCAAATTGTCTTGAAATTTCTTCTTCTTCTTCTCTTGCTTTGGAGCAACCTCACGGTCTTGCAATTTTGATGGTGCTTTGTCTTCATCGTTTTCATCTTCACCTTCCGTGGCACATGTTGGAATTTGGTTTTTTACACATGCATAAGTAAAATTTCAAACATCAAGCTAGTCAAACCATTTGCAATCTTGGTGCCTATCCGGACCTGAAATTTCACTGGCTCTTTTATCGTTCTTGTATTCGGCACAAATCACCTTGTACTTCTTTTTGCATGATTCCCATGAGCGGTGAAAGCCTCGACTTGCTGCCACCATTCTTGCTTGCAATTTCAACCATGCATTAATCCCTGAATTTTTATAGTAGTACACATAAGTACATTCATATACAAGCATATGGAAGTGAAGTGATCCTCAAAATGTCAAAAAAACAACCGGGAGGGCCTCATTTCGGGACCTAAAGATTGTGGGCAACATAGTGAAAGGGTAGGAAAGTCAAATTGTCACACAAAGGGGAAAGAGAAGGTTGGTGGCAAACTTCCCAATGTATTCCCCTTCCTTGGGAAGAGGTCCAGGGTTCAAAACCCTATGGCCGCGCCCTATAACGAGGCTTAATCGGGGGGGAATGGGGGGTACCTGGCACCTGCTTGGCCCTACTTTGGCCACGTGCCCCCCATTCCCCCCCGATTAAGCCTCGTTATAGGGCGCGGCCA
>OZ020519.1:28547806-28592531 GCA_963971425.1 Bryoerythrophyllum caledonicum | reverse complement strand
ACCTGCTTGGCCCTACTTTGGCCACGTGCCCCCCATTCCCCCCCGATTAAGCCTCGTTATAGGGCGCGGCCATAGGGTTTTGAACCCTGGACCTCTTCCCAAGGAAGGGGAATACATTGGGAAGTTTGCCACCAACCTTCTCTTTCCCCTTTGTGTGACAATTTGACTTTCCTACCCTTTCACTATGTTGCCCACAATCTTTAGGTCCCGAAATGAGGCCCTCCCGGTTGTTTTTTTGACATTTTGAGGATCACTTCACTTCCATATGCTTGTATATGAATGTACTTATGTGTACTACTATAAAAATTCAGGGATTAATGCATGGTTGAAATTGCAAGCAAGAATGGTGGCAGCAAGTCGAGGCTTTCACCGCTCATGGGAATCATGCAAAAAGAAGTACAAGGTGATTTGTGCCGAATACAAGAACGATAAAAGAGCCAGTGAAATTTCAGGTCCGGATAGGCACCAAGATTGCAAATGGTTTGACTAGCTTGATGTTTGAAATTTTACTTATGCATGTGTAAAAAACCAAATTCCAACATGTGCCACGGAAGGTGAAGATGAAAACGATGAAGACAAAACACCATCAAAATTGCAAGACCGTGAGGTTGCTCCAAAGCAAGAGAAGAAGAAGAAGAAATTTCAAGACAATTTGGAAGTGATCTTGGAGAAGGTTGTCTCCAATTCTATTAACATTCTCACAACCTGCCAAGAAAGCACGGCTTTATTGAAAAACATGGATAGGCATATGGCAGCCATTCTAGGAAAATTGTAGCTATTCTTCCATAGCTTCAGAATCACTACTTGATTTTGAAAATTGAATAGTTGACTCCTTTGACAAGTTGTATTCCCACAAAGTTTTTGCAATGGATTCATGAGCCATAGTAGCTTCTCTTAATAAATCAACATCTTTCTCATCTTATTTTATCAAAAAAGCTTCCTCTTCAGCATCTACTTCTTCTATCTCAAAATTTTGAAATGTTCATTTCATACTAGATTTCAAAATCCGAGATTTTACCTCTCTAATAGAAGTTCGTTGCCCTCGTAGGACTTGCCCTCCCTTCACTGTGCCATCTTCAACCCGTTTCTTCTATTCAACCTAGGCTTCTTTAATCCATATTGCATCAAACTTGTTCTTCGTGACGATGCATAAATTATGCAAGGCAATACAAGTTGACACAATACCTGCCATTGATCGTAAAGGAACATCCGCTCTCTTTTAAAATATTCTCCATGTGCCCTTCAAAATCTCGAATGCATGCTCTTCAAAATCTCCATTCGCGTTGAAGATTGGATAAAATTCTAATGTGCCTTGTAAAATTCCAATCCATCATAAGTGCGTTTGAATGGACAATACATCCAAGGCCGCACCGGATACGCCGCATCTCCAAACATTTGTATGGTAGGAATTTCTCTTCCATACAAGCTCTTCCAACCTTGGTTTTTTGAAAAACAGTCCAATCATGCAAGCTTCCCGCCCACCCAAACTCGTAATCCCAAAAAATGCAATTTGTATCAACAATTCCTTGCAACAAAGCTAAATGAAAAGATTTGCGGCAGTATTACTCCTCTCCACCAATAATTGGAGCTAGCACAAGAATGTGTGAACCGTCTATGGCTCCTATAATGTAAGGTATATTATGCAACCTCTCAAGCTCTTTTGCTAAAACCCTAAGTTTGTTTTCATTTGGAATTTGAATAAAAGTCTTTTGCAAATGTAGTCTCACCATTTTACAAAATTCCCTTGCAATTCTTGAAATTGTACATTCTGCAACTCCATATACTTCTCCAATCATACGCAGCCCATCTCTTGTACCAAGTCTAGCTAACGACATTGCAACTCTCTCTTCTACAGAAATTAGTCTTCTCAAACGAGTTTGCTATTTTTTCAAAAACGGACCTAATTTCTCACATAAAAATCTGAATGTAGCATAGAAGACACGGATCCTTTCCTTGAACATCTTCTCTGTAAATGAACCCAACAAATACTGGTCTACAAAGCCAGATTGCCTCTCAAAACTCCAAATGGTTTGATCTCTAAACCCTAAACTTTGAAGGCAAATGCTGAAAATTGCAACATTTGTCCACTCACCTTGTAAAATCAAAGCTTGCATGTTGTTAACATGCTGCGTAATCATGTAGGAACACCAATACAAGACCATCATCACCACAAGCTTCTTCCTCCTCTCCTCCATAGTGCTGAAATTTCAATAAACAAGACAAAAATGAGAAAGAAAGAAGCAAAAGAAACCGCCAACAACTAGAAAGACAAGACCGGTCTTGGGTGGAAATGGGAGGTATACTAAACATCGCATTTAGTGTCGTCTACACTAAATACGAACCCTTACACTAAATGTAAGAATCACAATTAGTGTAATGACACAACATTACACTAAATGTGAAACATTACACTATATGTGAATGGCAGTAAAAATGGGTGTTTTTTTTTTACTTGTGCACTATTAGTGTATGAAAAAGCTTGCCGCAATGAATGAAATCACTACTAGTGAATGAAAAAGCTTGCCGCAGCTAACACTAATTGTGAACTTGTTCGCAAATAGTGTAGTAGGGTAATTACACTATTTGTGTGACTACACTTAATGCGATGTTTAGAGTAGTGTAGTGGAAGTTACAGCCTTATATTAGAAAATATTTAATAAAATCAACACTTTATTTTGTGGCCCCTTCCCACTTTATACTATATCCAAAGGCCGTCAAGTTCAAAGGTTGGCTTCTCAAGGATGAGCCATGGCCCTTGTGAGGTTTTCTCCACAGCTTCTCGCCTCTAGTGTAAAGAGGGCCTTAGATTTGTTTTTGGATGAACTTAAAGAAGACGCCTACAGGCCCCTCACGGGAATGCCATCAACTATGTTAGTAACGAAACGAATGTGCATAATATGAATGTGAACGAATGAAGATGTGAATGGATGAACGTAGTTCAATGCAGATGAATGAGGCAGTTGATAGTGACCAAGTTCGGTTGAGAGATGAGCTGCACTCAGCAGGGTTTAGGGTTTAAGGGGCTTCTTCTTCTTCGTCTTCGCCTTCTGCAGGGTTTAAGTCCCAGTTGCTCGTCCTCTCTCCCTCGAGAACTGGACTAGACCGGAGAAGAGCAGTTTCCTCTCCATTCTCCATACCACAATCTGAGTCTTATACGCAAACTCATATTGTAGAGCACAAGCTCTTTCTAAGCAAAAAAAAAGAGAGAGTGAGTGAGAGAGAGAGAGGAGAGACGAGAGAGTAGCCATGGCGTCCTCGCTTGCGCTGCAATTGGAGGCGCTGGCTGTGGCGGCCGGCCCGCCTACGAGCACCAACACCAAGACCAGGCCGTCGTTGCTATTTTCCCCCACGCACGCGGCCGACATCGACCTTCGCACCATTTTTGACCTCTGCGACTCAGGTAGGAGCGGTTTCTTTCTTTCCTTGCGGGATTATTATACGGTTTCTTTCCATCGGTGTTGATGTTAGGGTTTATGTAGGTTTGGATGAGCTGGCGGGGACGGACAAGCGGTTTGAGGCGTACCGGAAGACGCTCTTCAGCCAGGAGACTCTGAAATTGGACCGGGAGATGCAGTCACGGGAGCTGAACGAGAAGCTGAACACCTCCATTAGTACTTTCTTGAGAATCCTGTCGCATTACATTCTGCTCAAGCCCGCGCACCAGATTTTGGAGTACCTCATCCGCCGTTATAAGTTCGTGGCCTGCACCTTCTCCTCGATTTAGGGCTTGAAAAAGGAGAAAACAACTTAGTCTTTCTCGCAGCTGTCGTGTTTTTAACCTGGTTCTTGCTGAATATACAGGATTCAAATTTACAATGTGGACGACGTTCTAATTTGCGCATTGCCATATCACGAAACCAGCCTCTTTGTTCGAATAGTCCAGCTCCTTCAGATTAAGTAAGTTTCAGCCCCTGTTTGCGTTCCTCTTTTCACAGCTATTGTTGTCGTATGAGCTATCAAGGCAATTTTGATGAACTTTCGCTAGTAAGCAGTTGGAGAAGGTGAGAGATTGCACTGAAGTGTCAGAGAGAGAATTTTAGTGCAGTAGTTTATGCATTACAGAGGCAGTTTCGGATTTGAATTTAGGTCCCATGGTTTAGTTCTAACAGGAATTGTTTAACATGAGAGTTGTTATTGTGTTACAGAAAAACCAAATGGGCATTTCTTGAGGGAGTGAAGAAAACTGGTGCTGCTCCTACTCGCGCTGCTTTGGTTAACCAGTGCAGGAGTGATGCGGCTATGCTCGACACTCTGTGTGAAGCTGTAAGGATTGTCTTAAGTGTATTCTGATTATTTTTTGTTTCGTGGCTGCGGTAGAAGCAGAAAAATCTAGGAATGAATCCTTTTTTCCTCGGGTATTAGCATACAAGTTGTTGGTCTTTCAAGGCTTTTACCAGTTTCTATTTTGTTTTTCAGACGATCTGGAGGTTTATGTGCTTTGATCTTTCTTGGTTGATTTGAAACTTATGTAGGCAATTAAGGTCGCTCGTATGCCTTCTAAGACGAGGACGATTGCGTCACTGACGTCAATAATTATCATGGAGGTGCTAGCAGCAGTCCCGACTGTGGAAACCAGCACTGTCAACAGAATCTTGCCTTTTGTTTTACACAGCTTTGAAGGTGGCATCGCTGAAGATTACAGGGTATGTGTCTCACTTGATTCTTTAATTCGTTGATCGTTTCAGCTGTGTCGAGGTGGGATCGCTTACGAAATTCCTACGGCCTTTTGCAGGTTGGGGCCCTAATGGTAGTTGGTACCTTAGCCAACAGAGCTTCGCTTGCCTCCTCATTGGTGGAGACATTGATTGTGGCTATGGCTAAGAATATACAAAAAGAATCTGCGGTCGAAGGAGCTCCTCTCATCAGGGTTTCGTTAATGGTCATGATTCAGCTTATGCAGGTAAGGTTATGCGCCTTTCTATCGTGACCTGATATTGGCATTATTGATAAATAGCTAAACTTGGTTTACTTCAGTTTTTGGTCATAGAGATTTGCTTTTGCAGACTGAATATTATTAGCACTTGATGCTGATGATTGAATCATGTATTCCGCGCTGCTTCTGTCTGCATGCATTTGGTTAATCTTATAATGTTACCCTGTAATCTACGAATTTGATTTAAAGCAGAGAATTCAATTGTGGTTTGCTTAATTTTGCAGACTCAAGCTTTGGATCATTTTCCTGTGGAGGCCTTCAAGATTCTTGTAAAGTTGAGGTGGGTAGAGATATCTTGCAGATTTTCTATTACGTGGTTTAGGTGCTGTGTTTGAATGAAGGCTCTGTTTCTATTTGTAGAAAGTACCGCAAAGACCTCAGTATGCTTAGTATGTTGTTAATGTATGTTATATCGGATGGAATTATTGACGTACTTGTTGTTCAATTGTGCAGAGTCTTTTACGAGCTCTTGGCTAAGCTTGCAGTAATGTACGATGCTAGCAGACTACTCTCTCTCTTTCTTCAAGTTCACGTTAAACATTGGTAAGTTCACTGCTGGCAGTGTGGTTTGATTTGGAACTGTGGTTGAGAATTAATTTGATAATTTCAAAACCATTTGGGATACATTCTGTTGAAGGATGTTTCAGGGTTCGCTAATTTTGTGTCTGGCTGAAGAAGATGCGCTGTTTGCTGATGGACTTTACAGCCCAACTTTCATTTAGGGTATCAACAATGGCAATTTATTGCTATTATGAGATCTCTGCTGTTTGCTCAACTTTCTGCCACTATCTCTCAGTTCAATGTGATTCTACAATCTCGGACGTGGAGCACGGGGAACCACATCACTTGGGACAAGATGAGTTTGATGCTGAACTTTGTTTTTGTTGTTGTACGTCTGCAGTGCCATTCACGCGAATTATGAGCAGTCACTGGTGAACATGATCAACACTGTGCCATTGAAAGATTACGTGGGACAACTTGTGACAAGTATCTTGCAGCTTTACATGGAAAACGTTGGTGTCGAGGATGGAGAACAAAAGAATCGCAATGAAAGTAAAGTTTTCTTATTCCTTTCTATGATCTGAAAAATCTACATGTGGCCACGTCTGTGTTTTTAGCAAATCAGCGAACCGTATTTTGTGTAATTACTGCGTTTTCTCGGTTTGTCTGTCTACATCCCAATCACTGTTATAGATTCTGGCTATGTTTTGTGTCGTTTGCTTCATCTATTTGGACTGATTTTATTCTGTTCTTGCGTGAACAGAAGAAGTCGCCAAGCACCTTTTCCAAGTATTAGAGAAGCGCTTTCCTACAGAGCTCGACAGTGCAGTCTCTTTATGTTTGCAGGTATTTTTCTTGATCATGGTAATTTTATCGAATTGCATCCTATTTGTTGAGCTATTTTGATGCGTTTGATCCAATCTATGTCTGCATATGAAATTTTAATTTTCAGATGCTTGGACAGACCGGACCAGGGTCAGGGAAGAGTGTAAATGGAAGTGCTCAGCAACAAGCCCTGCGTGAGATATTTCTGGGAACTCTTCACATGCCTCTTCTGGAATCCAATAAGACTCTTTATGCTTCACTAGACCATCCTGAGGTACTGTTACTTCTCTCCTTAGCAGTTTCCACAGTTCATGTGGCCAATTTTTCTATTTATATACTCTCATCTCATATAGGAATCAATGTTAAGAACACGTACTGATTTGTTTCCTGATGAGCATCTTGTTTTATGTCATTGTTTTTGGCCTCCAATTTAGGCGCGAGTCCGAGAGGCAGCAGTGCGGCGCTTGGTAGAGATTGATGAAGCATCAACGAATGATCTCCAGAGTGAGGTAATGATCACTATTATCCGGTCATGAATAGGAGGCGAACATTTCGTGCTACATATCGATGTGTTAATTTTTTAATTTTTTTCTGCTGCAGAGGGAAACTCTTTTGTTATTGATTTCTATCCATGTTTGAAAGTTTTGGCTGAAATCTGATCAGCACGTCCTAGTGGAAGTTTGATGTTTTTCCTTGCTTAGAATTCTTGCTTTTGGTAAATTTTTTTTTTGTGTTTTCTCAGGTGAAGGAGATGATGTGGGAAGCCTTGTTTCAACGTGCCCATGATGATGATTATGGAGTATTGCTCGCAATTTTGTCTGTTAAAAGCCTCGTTCATTCTCCTTTTCCAGAGAGGATGTTCAAGATGTTGTCGTCTATCCTTTCGAAGAGTATGAACTCCATTACAGCAGGTTTGTACTCGATTGGATGGAGGGTTCTGTAAAGATGGAACATGAAGTGTCTCTGAGTTTGTGGTCATCTTGAGAGATTAGGAGTTACATGCCTTTTAGATATTTCATGATCATGATCTCGCACTGGGCTTGGCTGTACGATTTAATGTTCACGTTCAGGAAAATTCATTATGAAGTTGTGTGTAGAACTTACGGAATGATGCAACTCAATTGTGTTTAGGTGGGAAGGCGAAGGGGCAAGCTACTGCCACCGCAAGTATGGCCTTGAAGCTTCTTGGTTCAGAGTTTCTTTCTCTGCATCCAAATTTTGCGGAACGAGTTGCAACTCTTCTTTTCGGTCTCTTACTTGCGTCTCCGAAGGTAATGGTTAATTTAACAGAGCCTGACACTTAAGTTCTGTCATTGCTGTGTCCTTTTGTGTCTTTCTCTGTTGTTAACTGCTGATTACGTGGGTGCTTGCTTGCAGATGCTCAAATTGAATATAGCAGCATTGAAAATCGCAAGGACAGTGCCGTTTTTACTTTATGAAGGTTTGCCGGAAATTGAAGAATCAATTCCTGAACTGAAGGAAGGCGCAAAGAATCAGATGGTGCGCTGCTCTTATCTATCACTTCAAAGACGTTCTCATTCACGCTTTGTTTTTTTCCACTGATATTAAGCACACTTTTAGCTGTGCTTTATTTTTCCACAGGATTTTGTAGTCTTTTCTTTTGGAGCTCTAGGTTTATCGATGCCAGACTCAGATTTCCATGACCTTAACATGTCAGAGAACTTAGCAGAATGTGGGGCTTCTTTTGATTCCAGGAAGAGTTCTCAGCGCGTGTCAATGAAAAGGTGGTAGGAAGCTTGGCTGCTTGCGTGCTCAAGGAGAGCGTGACTCTGCTTCCGGTTTTATATAGTTCCGCTACCGAATCCGCTCGAAGCAAATGCTTAGCTCTTGCTGTTTTGCTACGTCTTCTTCAAGACTCTCATAAAGGTAACCTCCATTTTCTATTGAACAAGCTGTACTAACTGAGTTTGCAATTTCCTTTCCTCTGCTGGTGCACCCGGTTATGCTTTGTTTTGAACCGAAGTCTCTGAGAAAAATGCATTCTCATTTGCAGATCCTGTTATGGACATAGTGAAGGCATCCTTACCTTGGCTTAGTGAGCAGTTAGCAGCCCTGGAGTCAGAGAAAGGTTTTGACCTGAAGAGTGTAACTCTGCAACAGGTACTTTTGGCCTTTTGCTTGTTTGTGGAAAATCACTTTTGGTTCTGCGATGGCATTCATATTGCTTATCCTTATTTAAGTATTTATCACTGCATATTCTGGAGTTTATAGTATCGATCTTTGTACTACCGTGTTGTTTGGAGTTTTTCAGTAGAATTAGTTACTCCAGCATTTGATGGACATAGTTACAGTTTCTATTGTTGTCCAAGAAGTCATATGCAAAGGAAGTTCAGTGAGTCGTTCTAATCCTGGTCTGGGTTCTGAAGTATGTTAGCGTGATAACTTTTAACGTGGTTGGCATTCACCATTCTCAGGAAGACTATGAGGCCGGTAGAATCAAGGTTGCCTATGAGCGACTTGATGAACAGCCGACTTCCATCCATGCTGAGCTGTTATTGAAGATTTTCTATCAGGTCTTGGTAGTTATACCTAGTAGTTCCAAGGTTTGTATCCTTTCTGACTATTGGCTGTTTATTGTGGGTACTTAAGAAGGGTCATTAATGGAAATCGATTGCTACATAACATCACTCGAGCTGAAAGAAATAGAGTGAACAAGCTGGAGAGGGAATGCTTTTGGCTCTGGTCCGTGGACTTGGTGCTGATTTAATCATCTTTCTTCCCTTTCTTTTCAGGTTGAATCGGTTGAATCTAATGATATGTTGAAGAGGTTGTATGAGCTCTTTGCAAGTGCCCGGCTTGGGGACAAATTTTCTCCCCACTTAAAGCTTTTGCTGAGCCGGCTGTCCGATGACCTTTTTCCTTTTCTTTCCAAATATTTCATTTCTGCTGGTAAGAAACTGAATCAAATAGCTCCTAGTGTTGTTTCTAAACAAGGATTTCTGCTTTATGAATGCATGGCTTTTCCACATCAGTGTATTGGAACACTTATTATGCAGATAAATTATTACATCTCTGCTAAGCTCAGTGGGGCTTTTTAGGAGTTTCGCGCATCCATATCGTCATAGTGTTCTTGATCTCAGTTAGCTGTTTAAATTGAGTTTTTAATTATTTATTTACTTACCGCTATTTTAGTAGTGACGAACTATGTGTTAGAGATTTCTGAGCTATTTGAGCTAACTCTGACAAGATCCCTCAACATTGTTTTTTGATAGCTCTCGTTTTCTCCTGTTGAATCTTCTTTCCTTCTCTTACCTGCTACTAATTTTTTTCTATATTCCAGACTTTGAGGCTTCACCTCATCTTCACAGCCGCAGTCTGGATCTCCTGGCATCTTATTATTCTCAGTTGTCAAGCCCCACTGTGAAACAGAGTCCAAGATTGGACAAGAAGTTGGTTAGCCAGCTGCAAGTAGCTTTACCTGCTCTTGTTGTAGGTCTGGCAAGTTCTGTTCAGGTATGTGTGCTCTTAATTGCTACCTTACATTTCGGCATGTTGTAAAGAATTCGCTAGTATAACTTCAGACTTTAGTATTTTTGAAGTTTGAAAAGTTAGATACTCTTTAGATGATATAGCACCAAAGGAAGATGAGTTACGCATGTTATTTTGGATATTTTTTTCTTTAGTAGATACTAAGAAAGTACGCTGAATACTTCTATCTCGGTACTCAATTTATTTCAGAAGGTACGACGGAGTGCTGCAGGATGTCTCGAACAATTATTTGTTCTATCAGAGAAACACCAGAGCGGAGGTAATTATCTCACTGTGTTCCTTACATTCATGCATTTATTTAATGCGGCTTAAATTTAAGGGAGGTGGTCTTATGCTCTCGTTGTTGATTTGTACTCATCTTGTCGAGCAGCTCTCTTAATCCTTCATATAATATTTTTCTTACAGAAGCCAAGACTTCACGAGCTGAGGTCTTACCTCCAGACACATTTCAGAAGGTTTTAAGAGATCTTGTCGAGGCTAAAGCTGCATGTATTTCCAATGAACAATATGTGTGCAAAGTATTGGACAACCTGCTGATTGATACAGAAAGCGAGACCTCGTCAGGCACCAAGCCATCTAGGTAATGTATCATGCATTATCGACTTACATCTTTCCTTCTGGTCTGCGATGTCAGGTTTGGAATTCATACGTTGAAGCCCTTGTTCAAAATCAAGAATAATTCTATCCTTTCTGAACTTTCTGAAATAAGTGCATCTGTTTCATCCGTCTTATGTTTGCGCAGATTGAAGCCAGCGGCATGTAAGGCGGTAGTGAATTTCTTCACTGCACACGCCTTGAAACTCTCTGCAGTGGCGCAGGTGGGTATACACTTCCAGAATCCTTCTTATGTGCTCTACCCAAGTCAATTTTATCTATTATTACTGAGTTATACTAATTTTAGTCCTAGTGATTCCCAAATACATGTGGTTCTTTTTTCACTGCAGCAAGTATACACTGCTGACCAAAATATGGAGCATGTCATCGTTGACTGACTGGTTTTCTCATGGTGCAGAGAATTCTGTTTTCAGTAATGAAAGGGACAGGCCATGAGATGGAGCTGTTAGGTGCCGTAGTTGGAACTCTGGAGAACCTTTTGGATCGGCGTACGCGATACCATCTGCACATTAATCCCGAATCTGACGATTTCAAGTTGTCACCTGCTGAAGTGGACCTTGTGGATGTTATATTGCAGGTATTTTACCATGTTTTATCTTTTACAGTTCATTTATTCATTTTTGATAGGTTATGTAGTGGTCTTATTCCGCTTCTGATGTTGCAGATGTACACTCCCAAAGCTGCTGCTGAAGCAATGACAACTTCGCCTAACGCAAAACAGAAACCTCTGGACCACTTGCTTGAAGCCCTGAAGGTACCATTTTGTTGTATCTATTAAGAATTGCAGATTTTTTTTTATTTGTATCTGAATTTTGCTATATTGAATATGTACTGTCTTCTTACGTGGGTTTATTGACTGATTCAGATTCAGGGAGGCTCTACTTCAGATCCAGCAGTTGTTAAACCCTGTGTAGCAGCTCTCGGGTGCTTGACATTGGAGTTCTTTAAATGTCTTTCGGTTCCTATGCAGGTAACTCTTTAATCGATAAAGTTTGTAAGGCTAGAGTTACCTTCGATAGATATGGCCACTTTATAATGTTTTCTCCAAGTTTGTGCAAACTAATGTGATCGATATCACTGTCGTTCAGTCACGCATGTATCTTGGTCCTTCGTCACTAGTTAGGATGTTTCTTACAGCTAGGGGTCAGGTGGATTTCAAGCACTTCAGTTGACATTTGTTATCTTGTGTGAAAAATCTAGGAGCAAGTTTTTCAAGTTTTAGTGGAACTAAATTCTTCCACGTGTGCTGAAATTCATGCGCCAACACAAGCTGTATTGCGAAATATTGTTGTAAGTATTCTTCAATATTCTTGCTTTTCGAGTATTTTAGTCCAATGTTCCTTGACATGTTCGATTTATCGGTTATTTCTCTGAAAGTAGCTTAAATTTTTTATATGACAGCTTGCACGAGGAGAGGGTTTTATTTTTCGCTTCATATTAATCTCGAGTATCATATGTTCTGCATATCCTGATCAGTCTTTGATACGTGCAACGGTAGTGGTACTTATGAGGAGCTATGCTTTGCTACAGGTTCCTGCTAAAGTCATTGCAGCATATTTGCACCGGCTTGGTAGTGATACTCAAGTTATTGAGGAGAGTCCTGCTAAGAAGAAACGAAGGGTAAAACCGGTTATAATCAACGAAGTGGCGCCGCTGTGGTCTACTCCTCAGCAACAACTTTCATGCACCGCTGCTCTTCTGGGAGTGCTGGCGTGGCTTCCTAACATAGACGACAGGTACTGTGAGATGAATCGAAATCTCTGCACACCCTCTCAGCCTGTTCTTGTTTTTCGAATTTGAAGCTTTTGTAGCACTCCGGGTACCTGTAGATGGAGGTCGTTGCAGTTCTTTATCTTTTAGCAATTGCTGTCGTTCTGGATTTGGCACATTGTCTGCGGAACCTTTGTACGGGAAGTTTGATAGTGTGTTGGAATTTCAGGCAACAAATCGTGGCACCTTTATATCAGCTGCTGAAGTACTACCAGGGTGAGAAATTGCGTCTATCGAGTACAGACCTCGTTATTTCAGAACCTCCTGAAGAGGATATCAAGCCACTCATAAGCCTGGATTACATCCAACAGCTGATACTCATGAATCTTGAAAGATTGGCGACTACCATTCTATCTGATATAAACCCAGATCACGCGGTGAGCGAGTTTCACTTTTCTAGAGAGTTCTGGGCGTGGTTCTTTCAGTTGGTCTTTCAGATCGTTGGGCTTGATTGTCACTCGCATTTATTGATTAGCGGCGCTGATTTTGTGTTGTGGATATGAATTGGTGGCAGGTAATTTTCGACATCGATATTCTTGTCCAGTGCGTTGCGGATGCTTCAGATACCGCCACCCGAAACCAAGCTTTGATGTTGCTCACAGCCATCGCAAGAGTTTTCCCCCAAAAAGTCTTGAACCACATCGTCGATCTCTTCTCAGTTATTGGGGCATCCACGATAACACAGGTTCGTTTTAGTATCTTCTATTGAAGGCTGTCTAATGTCTTTTAATTACTACTTTATCTACTAGACATACAATATGGAGTACTTTGATTGATACAGGTTTATCAGGTACTTACTTTTGTTAATTGTTTGTGTTCAGGATGACAAATATTCTCATGATGTAACTCAACAATTACTAGTTGTCGTTGTCCCATTCTGGTTGAAAACCAACAAGGATCCTACGAAGCTTCTGCAGGTGAACATATATATTGCAGCTTCTGTATTTGACTATAGATTTTTATGGAAAGACTTAAAGCACATGGATTGAATACTGTTTGTCACTGGTTTACATGTGATCTTCATGTCTACATGATTAGTTTCTTCTGGTATTTTTCAGAACGTGGTTGTTCTTGAGGCTGTGCTCCGATTCTATTGATGATTTTGACCTATCGTAACCATTTTTACTCAACGCTTTTGTTGTCGATTTGGAAAGCAGGTTATCGTTACAGCTCTTCCTCAAGTTCCAGAACACCGAAGAATGTCGCTTGTCACCACTTTGCTCCGGTAAGCTTCTTCTTTTCCAATGTATACTGTTTGAATAGGTATTTTGTATGTGGTTTTGGTCTGCTTTGTGTGTTTTTATTTTGCACCACACAATTTTTTGTTGACTCTGCATCTTCACCAGGGTAATGAAGGAGAAAGACAGTCTTCATGTATTCCTCATGTTGCTACTTGATGGGACTGTGCGTACTGAAAATGGCGGAGTTCAAGGAGAGAAAAGAGACGATGTTGAGATATGGAAGCAACATTGGGAAGTGAAGTTTGCAAAAGATCTATGCCAGGAGTACGAGCCACAGACTTGGCTTCCTGCTTTGGTGAAGTTGCTGAAAGCCACTTCAGCTAGCACTTCTCCTGCTGCAAGTCGGTTTATAACCTACCAGCTACAAGGTCTTTATGACAACTATAGAGTACACGTCCCCCAGGTACATTTTTGCGATCTTACATCTGACTTTTTATTCTTTTTCTGAGTGATGTTTGTGTATACTCCTTCAGTTCTTAGTTTTATCCTCTAACTCGTGGAGAGTTGTGATTCGACAGGAGGCATTTGTGGCGCTGTTAGAACAGGTTGTAATTCAATTACATGCAAGCAAGAAAGAGAACCAACTCTCATTGGTTGCATTGCTGGACTGCCTGACGTCGGTTATGGCGCCCATTTCTTACCTGGAAGGATTAATTAAATTACTGAAGGTCGCTGAAAATGAGATCCGTCAGAAGGTAAGTGGAGAGGTCAACCTAGGAGGAGAATCACTGTTGCCGCGTTAGCGTGTTTCTAAGCCGTCCTAGAAACCGTATTTTTTTGTATCGACGATCGCAGTTGTTAATACATGGATGCAATTTTTGCATGGATGATGCGAGTGATGTTTATATATCTGACATGTTGGTTTCATGCGCAGGTTCTCATCCTCTACGCTGCGAGGATGAAGCTGCAGGACGAAGCTGGTGAGCATCCTCACAGAAGTAATAAGGCGGAACAGAAGGCAGCAGCGGACAAGAACGCTTTGAAGAGGGAGGTTGAGCTCCAAGCGCGGATGGTGTCACAGATATCAGATATATTATTGTCACCCACAGAAGATGGCTCAACTGGCGTCAAAATTGCAGCTATAGAAGCTCTGGAAAGATGTGCGACAAAGCTGGCTGGCACCACCCGAGTAGAATCCCTTGTTGATATCTTGGGCGCCGTAGTTTCTGTCCTGGATGCCAGAAAGAAGGTTCTCTGCGTCACTGGAGTTCGTTGCGTGGGTACGCTAGTCAGCATTCTGGGTCCACGAGCCTTGCCATCTTTGCCTAACATGATGGCTCAGCTGTTCATCATCAGCCGGGATGCTATGTCAAACCCTGGCGGAGGCAAAGAACCCGCCGGTTCTGGAGGAATAGAGATTGTTGCAGCTGTTCTGAAGACCTTAGGGTTGATCGTAGAGAATTTGGGTGCATTTTTGAACCCGTACTTAGGGAACTTAATCTCTGCTCTGGTACTCCAACCATCCGTGATCAAGGCATCCGATGCCAAAGTGACTAGCAATGCTGTGACACTTCGGGAGCAGATTTCTGAAAAGATTCCAGTGAGCATCTAACCTTGTTCATGTCATTGTTAGGTGAAACTTTGACAGTAAGTTGTCTTACGTGGGGTTTAAATAGGCATTTTTGAATGGTGTTTGATGATTGTTTTCAGCGACGTAAATGCGTTCAATTTCATTGCAGGCACGGCTCTTGCTGGATCCTTTGATTGGTACTTACGAGAAAACGCTGAGTGTTGGTCATGAGTCTACGACTGCCTTGTTCAACATGATCGCCGCTGTGGCTTCAAGGATGGACAGGACATCGGTGCCTTTGTATCACACAAAGATTTTCCACGTTTGCCTCCGGGCTCTGGACCTCCGTTGCAACAAGCCCTCTAGCTTTTCATCGATTTCAGTGGTGGAGAAGTCGGTCATTCAAGCATTCTCCTCACTGAGTTTGAAGTTGAGCGAGAACTCCTTTAAGCCTTTGTTTATCAGTGTGATTGATTGGGCTCAAACTAATCCTGTTGAAGACGGTGGGGCTTCCGGAACTAGTCTTGACAGAAGAATCTCGTTCTTTGGACTCGTACATCAGCTTTTGGAAAAACTGCGGTAAGTCTCTTCGTAATCCGTTCTATCTTTAGCAATTCCTTGCTCAATGTCGCAGTTGTCAAGTTTCAGGACACCACTGATTTCATATGTTTTTTGATGTGCAGGTCTTTATTTGTTCCGTACTTCAGCTTCTTTCTAGATCTCTGCATTTCCACTCTTACAGACGGTCAAGCTGTTGCAGAGTCAGATTCCGTAAAACCAAAGAAGAAAAAGAAAAAATCATCTGCGGATGGTTCCAGCGTCGGTCTAACCCTTGCATCATGGCATCTGCGACAACTAGTCCTCTCTTCTCTCCACAAGTGCTTTCTCTATGACACGATCGACTTCCTTGATTCAGCGAAATTCCAGGTACAAACCTAACATCTAGCTTTGTCGTCTCCATTTTCCATCATCAAGATTTTCAGGGCTGAACATTGAAATGTTCTTTTTCTATATAGTAACGTGAGGTTATTGCCTGTTCAGCAATTGTTAGGCCCAGTTGTGGCGCAGCTCTTGGTGGATCCACCACCTGGCCTTGGTAGCTCACAGGAAGAAGATGTTGCTAATTTGGAAGAGATGGACGACACAGTAGTCTCGTGTGTGAGCCAAATGGCTTTGGCTTCTGGAAGTGATTTATTCTGGAAACCTTTGAATCGTGAGGTACGCCCTTCTTTGTTTCCCTCCCGACGTGTCTGATTTGAGCCTTCTTGAACCACATACCTCTGTGCTGATTTATTGTGGGGTTTCTGAGCAGGTACTGATGTGTACAAGGCACAAGAAGCTGAGACCTCGTCTACTCGCACTGAGAGTGGTGAAGCTGCTGGCGGAGCAGTTGAAGGAGGAGTATCTGGTTCTGTTGCCGGAAACCCTACCCTTCCTGGCCGAGCTTTTGGAGGATAGTGAGTTGGTTGTGGTGGCTAAGAGTCAGGAAATTATCAAGATCCTAGAGACTAATAGCGGTGAGAGTCTGTCACAGTACTTCTGATCTTCATCCTACAAATTTGAGGTAGCCTGAGATAGAGAAGTGTTTACCATGAGATTCTGTGTTGATAGGAAAGAGAGCCCTTTGACGCTTTGCATATTTCCATGAGGCTCTGTATTTGTGCAAGACTCTATTCTAGTTAAAACTTCGATTAATAAAGGAGGTGCAACGACAACTGTATTTCTTACGAGACTGTTTAGATTCATCGGAAATTGGTATCATTCGGCACAGGCTCAGGACTCTAGCAAGCGATTGAAAAGATGCCTATTCTCATTCATTTTGGAACATGAGTTGCGCTTACAGAAGTAATTCACGCAGAACCTGAGCTTGATCTGGAGCATGAATGGCTTAAGCTGAAACAGAATTTTAGGACAAAGCATCAGACACTCCAAATTCACTTGATCACCTCTGCCCAAAATTCAACATGTATTTGACCGAAACAAAACTCCAAAAGGGTCCAACTTCTCTTCTTATTTCAAATCATCAAATTCTTCCATATACAACAAAATACACCATCCTCTCAAAAGGCCGGAGTGAAGCTACAAAACCAGGAACCTCCAACATCTGCAACAATTCTGAAGTTTGATAAATTACAAAACTAAAGATCTCTCTTCTAAACACAGAATACCGGTACAGATTAGATTGTCACGACTCTAGAGGAGAAAATGCACACGAACAGGCTCATCTCAGATAGACGCCGGTTCCGCCTTCTCCAGCGCCTCCTTCCCCGTGATGCCGGTCCTGAGCTCCTTGAAGAACGGCTGATAACTACGCTCCGGCGGCGGATTCGCCGGGTCCACAGTGAAGGGCTGGCTGAACGGCACTGTGCTCTTCACTTCGAACGTCTTGTCGCGCGCGTCGGGAGACGAGAGCGCGTCCACGATGATCCTGGCCACTTCCTGGCGCGAGATCTTCCCTGTGATGTTATCCCCTTGCTGGAACTCCAGGTCCGCACCTGCAGGCTCCTCCGTGAGAGCGCACGGCCGGATGATCGTGTATGGAATGCCGCTCTCGCGCACCACATCTTCTCCTTTGAGCTTAAACGTGAGGAGGTAGCCGAGTTCCTTGTTCATGCGCACTGCAGGGGGTTGCTTACTGAGGTCGAGTCCGGGTCGCTCCGGGCGCGTCACGCCGGCGGAACTCACGTGCACGATGTGGGCCGGAGTTTGCTCCTTGAGATAGGCCTTGATGCTGGCGATGGGGAGCTCGAATGGGCCCGGCTCGAATTTCGGGTTCAGCTTCTCATCGTACTCGAACTTGCTGAAGAGCAGCTGCAGCGACGCGATCCGGGACGTGTCGAACGGCGGCGCGTCCTTCACGGTGCGCGCGCGGAACACCGGCACGAACGAGGAGAACGGGAGGCGGATGGTTTGCCACGAGCCCTTCTCCGTGTCGAACCCGCATGTGTAGCCCATCGCGTCCCAGTCCGTGCTCGTGCGCACTCTGCGAGAAATCGGAGAGAAAACTCAGTGCGTGAACAAGTGATTAGGGAGGACAGATGGAGGAGAGATGGTTACATGAATTTGAAGCGGTGGCCGTCGCCTTTGATGCGGAACTCGAAGCCGTCGTACGCGCTGAGGTCTTCCATGGGTTCGAAGTTTCTGGAGCGGATGCTGGCGAAGCCGCCGTTGTTGTCCGTGGAGACGTATCCCTTGAAGAGGCCGACGGGGTTGCCGTGCTCGCCGGCGGTGGGCGAGATTTGGAAGGAGCTAGCGCTGACGCCGCCCATGACGACGTCGTCGAGGGCGCCCCACGCGGGACCCGTGGGCGCGCCCGAGGCGGAGTCGATGCAGAAGAGCACGCGGCCGTCCTGCGGGATGGCGCCGTGTTGCTGCACCTTCTCCAGCAGGTTTTGCAATCCGCGGTACTCCACGGCCTCGGGCGTGTCGCCCTTCACCTCCGGGTCGAAGAACTTGATGCCCTGGTAGTACTTCTGGCGATCGGCGGTGTCGCCCTCCTTCGGGCCCACGATGCAGCTGTGCGCTACCACTAGCTTTGTCACGCCCTGGAAGTACTCCGGCAGCAATGTCGTGCTCTGGGTCACGTCCGCCGCGACCACCTCCACGTCGGGGCCTAGCAGCTGCCGCGCCTTCTCCACGCTGCGCACCAGCGCCCGCACGCGCACGCCGCACCTGCGGAGCTCGTCCACCACGCGCTTCCCCACCCCGCCCGTCGCGCCCGTGACGAGCACGAGCTCGCCTTCGCCCCCACTGCTGCGTGCGGGCTCGCGCTGATCCCCCACCATGGCCTGCACCAGCTTGCCCAGCGACGGCGGCGCGTTGAAGAAGAACAGCGTCCTCACGAACCGCCCGAAGTCCCACGGCTGACGCCCTCCCTCCGCTCTGATGCGCAGCTGCACCCGCCCTATCGAGGCCGCTTCACACGCCTGGCGCGATCCTAATCTCGCAGGCACGCGGTAGAGCCCGGAGTAGCGCGGAACTGCGGCGGAGAGCGCGCCGTGAGGGTGGTGAGTGAGAACTGAATGACCCATTGTGCGATGGCGGACAAACAGCAATTGTTTGACAAACACGAAGTATAAGAAGGAAAAGGAAGACTAGTGTGCATGTGGCCTTTTCAGGATCATTGCCTCATGAAGGCCGCGCATCTGGCCGCGTGTGGCCACCCGCCGCGCTCCTTTCCACTTTTTCCCAAGGTTTGCAGCTTCAGATTTGTGCAGCAACCACCTCGCAATGCATGACCAGTCAACACCCGTATCGATGAAACGCAGACGATAGGTCGAACCTTTGTAGATTGCAGATCAGTGTTTTTGCGTAACTCCACATGTGGAATCCTAGGAGCTGTGCACTTTTCATTTTCAAGTCAAGCGCAACAATCACAACATCTACAAAGATGAGACACCACAGACATGATCTGCATGAAACTCGTCCATCTGGAATTGATGCAATCCACGACAAGAGTTCTCTCCTCTTATCCAAGCTATAAAGCAATCTGCTTGAAATGAATGGTGTGTTTCAACTTATGAATTGGCTGTGATTCCAACAATACAATGCGTCTTCCGGATTTTCGTGATACCAACTAGTCTCGGTCTAAAGGAACAGTGCCAGTGGTAGTGCGATGGCGCGGATCCGTCAGTACAGATTTTACGTTGGAGAATCCGATCTTCTCCATTTCTGCTTCCAAGTCGAATGTGAAATATTCGTCCATCCAGGGCTCCGTCGACTTCATCAAGGTGAAGATCGCAGGTGGCAGATTCTGCACACAAAGATCACACCAGAAGTTGGAATCTCGTAAAAAGAATGTCAAAAACTGCTAGACGTAGTGTACTGTACATACCTGGATGATCTTCGACTTTGGCTGTTACGATCACACAACAACGAAGAAAGAGTGAGAAAAAATTCTAATAAAAGAATGAAGAAAACAACGCCGAGTTTTTGGGGATAGGGTTATCTACCGAGTTGTCGGTGAGCGCCACAGTTCCGCCGGGTTTCAAAACTCTGAACGCCTCCTTCAGCAGATTTCTGCTGGCATACTGAGGACACTCATGGATCTGTGCTCAAACAACACACACGGCACAAAGGTGAGCAGGTGCCAACGAGGATGACTAAAAAATCTATGAGTCTAATCTCTTTCCTACACGAGTTCGCTCTCAGCATCGGAACAATAACCAAGGCTATGAATGAGCGCTTCATCTCACCACAAAGGCGAGTGAAACCACGTCAAAGGAAGCAGCCGGCAAGCCCGTGCACTCTCCATTTGCGTGCACCCAGCTTGTTCGTGTCGCACTTTCCACTCCAGCCGCTGCTCTCTGCTTCTCCATATGCTGGGCCACGGCCAAGAAGTAGGGCGACAAATCTAGACCCTGAAGCCAGCGAATTGAGTCAAAAAAGAAGCCCAGCACGACAGCCACAAAACATGTGACATTAGGCACTCACAGTGACGTGAGCAGTGGAAAACCGGTCCGCCAGTGCGCGTGTACTCTCGCCGATTGAGCAGCCGATGTCAAGCACGGTCGACACTCCAAGCCCACCCGAATGCATATCATGATGCTCATTGATCGCCTGAAAATAACAAAGATTTACGCTGTGAACTACTAAACCCTACGATGCTCAACCTTGAAGAAGGGACACAGGTTGGTTGGTTGATACCTGCAACCATCCGCCTCGCAAGACTTGAGAAGCCTCTGCCGCAGATTGGGCGGTTGGAATGGCGCGGAGCATCATGGAGAGTGTGGCCGGTGCAACCTCACTGGCAGCCTGAGAGTTGTATGTCAGTTGGTTGGTCTCTGCAAACTGAAACGGAACAGTCGAGAGAGGAGGATCACCCTACCTTCCACGATAGATTGCCCTCCTCGTAAGCATGAAACTCCTGCAAGTAGTCTGAGATGCAGGAAACATTAGTTTCTGTGAGCAGAATGGCGAGAGTCTACGAGAAGCGAGAAGAATGCAGGTGGTGAGTGGTCGTACAATCTGGATAGACGACGGACTTGTTCTCGATCAGCTCCTTCTCTGCGTAGACGTCCGACGCCAGAATCTGGTCCGACATGCCCCTCCAGTTGACGCCATTCTTCTCCGCCGTCCTGCATTTGCAACACATTACTCACACATGCTCCACTTTGCTAGAAGTCGACCGGAGGAGAAGAGACGCGGAACGTACCCGATTAAGACCTGGCGCGCGGCGACCTTCATGACATTGAAGAGCGGCTTGATAGCGATGAGAGAGCTCACGAGGTGCGACACCACGTCGTCGCCGGCGTATCGCGGCCGCTCCAGCTCGCCTTCCTCGTAGCGCGGGAGGGTGGACGCTGTCGCGACGAAGGAGGAGGGCGCCGGGAGCGCGGGCACGCGCACCGACGCGGCGCGACCCGATTGAGCACCGCCCCCGCTCGCAGCAGGCAGAAGCAAGCAGCTGCAAGGCCACCGCGCCCCCACCTCCATAGCCGCAAATCACACCGAACAACCACAACGACAAAATACCAAACCTGCCCACAAACCCAGAACTATGTGTCGCGGCTACATCAGACGATTGTGGTGAAAATTGACCACGAAGCGCACAACGCAGAGACTGCAATCCGGTCCAGATTCTAGATGAAGGAGATGAGCCACGCTGGAAGAATAGCTCCTCTGACCAATCATAAAACGGCCGACGTGGAAATATGGTGGGGCAAAGGAGGATGAGAGGATGCGATGAGCGGCGAGATGAAGGGGTGGGATGGCGCGGTGCCAATTGTATTACGTCGCACTTGACTGTCACGCAACGCAGCGCAGCGATGAAGCCACAGGCATCAGCAAGAGGAGTGAGAGAGACGCAAAAGGAAGGCGTGACGGGGCGAGCGTGCATGTTGCGACTTTATTTGCTGAGGAGCTGGTGCGTCGATTCTTCAATGTGCCACTTCTTCTATCATCGACATGACCGCCGCGCTGCTGCGATTTAGTACCTCCCGCTTCGCTCCGGTGTGTTGCTCATCCATGGCGTCCGACGCGCATTCGAAACCGCTCGTCGACCGCGTCGTGATTGTGGGAGGCGGGCTCGGCGGACTCGCCGCCGCTCTCCAGCTCCGCAGAGTGGGAATCGACGCTCAGGTGATTAGACGCTCAAATCCCTCATCTCCTCACCAATCTAGGGTTTGTGATTCTGATGCATCATCTTGTGGCGTGGTGGCAGGTTTACGAGAAAGGAGGCAGGTTGACGGGCGGGGAAGGGACGTTGCTTTCCTTGTTTCCCAACGGATGTAAGTGCCTCAATGAGGCAGATCCAACTCTTGTGAATAAGGTAATGTTTTTTTCTGTGTGTAAAGTCTTGTAATCGACTGTTCCATCTTCCTTCTGGTACACTTTGGTGACGGATCATCAAATCCTACGACGGCTCATGGAGTCGATAAGCTGACTGACAAGCTTACCAAATAGGTCTTACTACTCCAGGAGCACGCTTTTTGAGGTGGTATATTAAGTCGATATTCCAAACCTGGATGTAGATAAATTCTTCAGCAATCCAAGTCCTTCAGATGAGGACTTGACCGGAGTGAGATGACATGGAGATTGTAATCAAGATTCAGTTCCAAGTTGGCATGCATCTATTTATCTTACTTTATCGTCAATTTCTGATGTAGAACTTCTAGCTCAAAGCTGAAATGGACCGACTTCAAGTTATAATTCATAAATTTCGGGGGTTTATTTTGTGTTACTCAGGTGCGTGAAGCAGGTCGAGCGGATGCGCCGGCGCTGATGATCAACCCCGTGAGCGGCGATCTGCTGGGCTCCTGGGAGCTCAGTGAGCGCATGGAGAAGACGTATGGGCAGCCTGTGATCGCCATTCTGTGGCGCAACTTGCTCAGAATTCTGTCGGATACTTTACCGGACGACTGCAAGCACTTCGGCTATGAATGTATCGACGTCACTCAGGTTCTTTCGCGTCCCCTCATCTCTTTAAGATCACGCACCGCTAGTAGTTGCCTAGTCTGTTTTCCTAATCGGTCGGCTCCGGGAGGTGTGCAGAATGAAGAAGGAGCCACGGTTCACTTCAAGAAAGATGGCGAAACAGTCGCAGTCAAGGTAATGCACACTTTCAATCTCGTTTGTTGTACAAAATGGTTGCCATATCTACATCTACTACCCATATCATTCTAGAACCAATACTTGGGTTGTTGGAATCACAATAGTGATGGATTCCTTTTCCTTCACCGACACTGTACATCTATTTCTCTCCTTCGATGGTCGCTGTTATTCTACCCCATTGTAACGCTTTCTAACCTGTGATTTTTAACATTCTGAATGTTGAATCAGGCTCCACTGGTGCTTGGTGCGGATGGCATACGCTCCGCCGTTCGGGCAAAGACCTTCGGCACCATGACTCCTCGAGATAACGGTCGGACGATGTGGCGTGCTGTCATTGACGCCAAATTGTGTCACCATCCGGTTCTTTTCTCGCCTCTTTTTCTCCCTTCTTTCATCAATGTGAGGCTGTGGAATCTAATCCTTTTTCGATAAATATTGACATGTGTAAACTTCAATATGATGCACCCTCTGTTTTCATTGAAATCAGTTCTAAATAGTTCTACCCCGAAGGACGACTATGTTTATGGAAAAAGAAGTTTAGACTGCCAACATTACGCATTCAGAAAAAATGATCGCACCCCACTTTGAACTGTGAGATTTAGTTATGTAGTACTAGAAGAACATATTAGATTTTTTATATAATTTTTGACCGCAAGTTATAGCATTTAAGGAAGGTTCAATGGTCTTTTAACGCAGGGTTAGCATCCTAAGTTTTGCTGAAAAAATGAAATCCTTACATTATGCAAAGTTGTTACTCTTTACCATCACGATCTATATGATGTTAGGTACTTGTCCAAAACAATTTAGGTATGTTCGAGGTCTTTAACATATCCAAAACAATCATGCAATAAGAAGAGGTCCAAATTTACACAAATGGCATGTTATTTTTTTGTGATCTTAGTTTCTTGTAGAATCTTAATCCAAACGGTGTGAACGTAAAGATTATTATGTTCTCTTGAGGTTGAAAAAGCTTGCAATGGCCAAGTGTACTCTTCCTTGTGGTTGAGCTTATGTTGAGATCTGGCTCCACATGCAGGCGTTGCGAGTGGGCACTATCACTGCAGCGCAGAAGGGGAAGACGATGTTCGTCATCAATGGGGTGGGTGACAAGCTCTACTGGGCGTACAGCTTGACTGATGAGGCCACCGATGGGCGAGCCAAAGTGAGGTCCAAGGACTTGCAAGAGGCAAAAGCGAGGTTGAGGCAAGAGTTCCAGGGATGGGACCTTGCTCTTCACATACTTGAGGTATATTACTCATACATTTCTTCAAATTGCATTTACTGCTGAAGATCCTATGATTGTCATTTTCAATCATGTGCCTCTCTTTTTATTTATAATTCTACTCTTTCTTCGTCACTAGATCCATGGAAAAGCCTGGTGGTGTCTCAATTAGAATCTTGTTTTGTCAATGGAAGGGTTTAAACTCAGTTTTAGCTGCCATTGAGAATCAGAAAGGAGAGGTTATGTTGCACCATGACTCTTACCTGCCTTTGTACCTCTTTGATCTGATAATATTACAAGCTATTTACAATTTTACCTCTTTGATTGTAAATATGATCAGATTACAAGTTTTACCTCTTTGATCTGATAATATTACAATCTCTTGCCTCACTATTCAAACAACCTCAGTATCTTTAAAATCAATTATTTCCTTCCATTTTGCCCCTTGATCTTTAGATATGGTAGAGAAATTGATTGAGAGGAATTGATTGGTGGTGGAATCCAGGCGACAGATCCTGAGCTGATTCTGGAGCGGAGGGTATTGGATCTTCCTGTGCTCACCAAATGGACGGATGGCCGAGTTGCTGTGCTTGGAGGTATGTAGGATTATTAATTAGGCTATCAATGATATCTTAGCATGCTTCCTGGGGTGTACTTCTTTTTCTTGTATCTGGAACTAAATGACATCTCTTGTGTGGTCGGAGGCTAAGGTCAATGTGGTTCTCGTGAGTTATGTATAATTTTTTTTGTTTGGTAGCAAATGTCAAATATTAGTTTATTCGCATGGGACTTGATGTATAGTTTTGCAGTACTATCCTTTGAACTTCGGATTGGTTGGCAGATGCTGCACATGCTGTGACGCCGGCTTTGGGACAAGGGGCTAATCTAGCGTTTGAGGATGGATTGGAGCTGGCTATCCAACTTACCACAGCTTCGGACTTGAGGTTTGTTTCAGATAACCTTTTCAAATCCTGCAGTCCCAATCATCTGGTCTGCTCGTTTTCCAACATTAATGGTGGAGATTTCAATTGTATATTCGAGGTATCTGTAAAGTTTGAATACTATACCGTGAGGTTTGAATAAATATATTGTTATTTGTCCATTGTAAACAGACACTAGATAATAAAAAGCTTGGTGGTCGAATTTCTAGTAAGCGTAAAATAACTTGGTGGTCTGGAAACTCAAGTCTTAGTTGTCTTTGAGAGTACAGAAAGGGAGTGCACCGTAAACCTTAGCTGCGTCTTCCCTCTCAGATATTTACATATATTTGAAATTGAAAATTAAAAATCATGGTATTCCTATACAAAGAACTCTTCATGCTCACTTTACAAATAATTATATGGAAAATTGGCAGCCTTTAACCTCAGGTTAGAACTAATCTTAGTTGCTTTCAAGAGTAGTTGCCTTTTCTCCCTCCATGAATTGATGATAGATATTTAGATGATGGTAGATATTAAAATCAATTTAAAGCTAATTTCAAATACTAAAAGGTTTCATTTCTTATATCATATTGGTAAAACTTGTGGTATCTTTGCCTGACTTGACTTGACCGATGATTGTGGGAGCAGTTGTGCTCTGAAGACTTACGAGGAGCGGCGGATTCCGAGAGCACAGATTGTGTCCGCGAGAACTCGGGCAACAGGCGTTGCGCACCCTCAGAGCTTCTACGACTGGCTCTACAAGGAAATTCCATCGCGCTCACTTGCTCCAGTTGAGTACGAATATGGAGCTTGAATGAGGTGTTTATGGCTGCACATTCTTCAAAGTTGTGCATTGTGAGTTGTAGATGTGTAAAATTTACTTGGGATGTGGTATCATTCCTTTGTGTCCTTGTAAAGTTTATGGTGGTCAAGGTGTTCCTTGCATTTGCTAAAATGAAATAATAGCTAAAATTGCTATGCTTATCTATACTGCATAGATCATGGAAATGGCCGTGGTCTATATCCCGAGACATTGTACAAATTTTTTCCTTATCCTATTCTCCCCATTATAAGTGAGACACAAGGTAAAACATTAATTCAAAAAATTTATGCAATATTTAATGGAAAATTATGCCAATATTTTGAGTCAAAGTACTTTGAACATGTCCATGCAAGGCAAAAAACTCTTCAAATGCATGTATCTAACAATCCACTTGGTCAAAGTTTACAAAAAAATTTGCGTCTACGTATAATACTAAGTTTCAAAATCTTAAGGTTGAAAATAACTAAAATCGTTTAAATTAATCTTACAATATTTCATCTTGAAAAAGCATTTTTAGGGTGGTTTTGGTAAAATGTAGGCACAGTCCTTGAGGGGTTAATTTGTTTGTGAATGATAAAATAGATGAAACATTGAATAACTCAAATAGACTTGTAAAAGTCCTACTAATCAACTAACCTTGACATCGCACTTGATGCTATTTGATACCAGGTATTATGACAATTGTCTTTTGTATGATTGTAAAGCACTTGAAATGGATCCCGTTAACGACCCTCGTCGAGAGTGGGTCAGGAAGCGAGGCTTGGAGCGTAGGGTGCCTCAGCGCCCATCCTTGCCCACCCGCTGAACCCGTCTCCGCCACCGGGCCCTATCGGCCACCATGGCTTGTTTGCCACGTCCGCAACTGCCACGTTGCTTGCTGGCCAGATCGCCACGTCTGCACCCGCCACGGTGGCAACGCCTCGCCCGCCCACGCGCGAGCCTGTACGGTCCCGTCGCCCGCCCTCATTCCATTCCCACATCTCATCCTCCTATGTTATCATCCGTAGACAAATGCGTCCGGGTTAGAAGATCCCCGTTATCTTAAATTGAAGTTACTCAACCACCTGTACTACTAAGAATAGATGCGGTTACCAAACGGCCGCCACAAAAATTAAGCCACAATTTTTAGGGTTTCCAGTTGCTTGGAATGGTTTCAACTTTGAAGGATTCTTGTTGTGTTTACTTGTACTTGTTGTGTTCTTCTTGCTATATTCTTGGTGTTCTTTGTGTTCTTAGTGTTCTGGTGTTCTTCGGATCCACGTTCATGGTGAATCTTTTTGATGCAATGTACCACTGAAAATCTTGTAAGTTTCTTATCCGTTTTGCTTTTAGTTCTTACTGTGTTTAGGGTTTCCTTATTTTTCATCTGATTTCAACGTTGATATCTTCATGTGCCACTTTATGTATCAACTTATGTTGCTATCTCTTGCATGTCGGACATGTTTAGGTGTAGAATAGTTTTAAATCTTAGTCGTATCTTCGGGAGTAGGGTGTACTAGGTATAGGATCCCTGTACAAGGTTTCGGATTTAGGGATTTAGGGTCCGGACAAGCTGTGCATACTACAACCGGTTTTGGACACGGTTTCGGAATTTCCAATGTAAAGTTAGTCATGGACAGTTCTAAGAGTACTGTAGATCTTGTTGCTAGTGACAAGGTGTACCTCTCGCCATACAACAAAAACAACCCTAGTGAATACGGTTAGGATCATACAAGTGTGACCTGTCAAGAGTCAAGACAGTCGGTGCCTTGGATGCAATGATTGCCTTGGCCTGTCCATCGGCCCTACAAAGCTCTAACTGTAGGCAACGCTCCCCTCGTGACAGTTGACACCTATCTGGAAGGTCCCTCCTACACACCGAACCGAACCTTTTCACAAAGTGCCCCCTTTGCACCGAACAGAACCTATCCGAGCACTAGTGAATGCGCTGCAAATAGAGTTTGTCGGGGCACAGGCCCCTGCCTATTGGCTGCGGTTTGTCGAGATAATATTACCCCGCTTGAGGATACCATCTTAGCCATAGTACCTAAGCCTGAAACCGTTGCTGATATGAAGAAAAATGAATTGTAGCGGAATGTCCTGGAAAATGTCCAAAAAGATGTCGAGGTGCTCCCCCCCGAAGCATTTGATAGGATAAACTTTAAATGGAAGGACAAAGTTAATCATCATGGAGGCAAAACAAAAACCGTTAAAAGGCAACCATCTTATGGAGCCGCCTCAATGACTTCTTGAATGGAGAAATGGATAGACGACAATTCTTGTGTTTGTTTGTTGAGGAGAATGTGTACAAATTCAGTGGTACAAAGGAACGGTTGGAAGTCAAAGTTGAATCACTTGTATATGAAATCAAGTAGGTAAGCGCCATTGTTGGTTTACTTGCTTTGTTATGTATAATTATTTTCATTTCCTAACCAATGTTGAAATGAATGTCCTCCTAGGTTTTCTAGTCAATATGGCCCAAAGGACTACAGTAAGTAGTATAAGGTAGAAGTCTAAAAGGTGTTTGCGCACACACTATAGCAGCGTTAAATGTCCACCAGTAAAAGAAGGCCGTTCAAAGGGCCAAAAAGGTGGTGGCTCAAGCCAAGAAAGGTGTTGCCGCAGCCATTCGTGCTTCTAAGAGGGCCAGGGGAGAACCTGAAGTTGACTTGAACTTCTATCTAGCCGAAGAGGATCCTGATGAGATAGCTATGGTTAATCCCTAAAGGACCAAGACATTTTCCCCTCAAAATCACTCCAAAATTGTCATTTTCGGCGCATTCAACACGAAATGATACAAAATGTATTTTCTGAAAATTCAAGTGTAGGATCTTGTACTAGAGTTGTATGAAAGTGTGGTGAAAATTTTGATTAGTTTGACTGCACAGATTGAAAGATATCAGCCTTTGAAGTGAGACATAATCTCTTTTTAAGGTCATACTAAATACCTTCAACAAACTTCGACCACCTTCTATGGCAACTTTTTGCACTACGGGCCGTGAATTTATTATGTTAACTTGAAAAGGATCATGCTAGGCACATGTGCACCAAATTTTAGAAGTAGAAGAGGTGTAGAAGATGTCCTAAAACATCCTGCAATGCAACTATGTGCTGAGAATCAACAATACACTTTATATTTTGCATATATCATATCCTTCTCAAATTTTTGAAATTTACAAATCCTTACAATAGATACAAAGATCTCAATTTCCTTTCCAAGAAGAATTTTTTTCTTTTAAATGGACATAAACTCGAATTTCTATTGAATTTAGAAGTTATTAAAGTTTAGTGACAGTATTTGTGATAATTCACACTAAACTGCTGCACTATTTGTATATGTAAGTGAAAATAAATTGTAACTTTTGCACCGTAAGTTGGAATTCTATGAAATTTGTGTCTACGCAAAGCTAATGAAAGGTTGTCCATTTCATAAAAAATCTCAAAAAATAATGCCTAGAATTTAGAACGTGGTACCTTACCCAAACTCAAAATGTTCCCCGAGGGGACTTTGGTCCTTTAGGTATTAAGGAGGCTCAGGATAGGTTTGCCCAAGCACAAAAAACTATTGATGGAGCCAAATTTACAATGCGGAAGAACCGTGTTGACAAAATTTAGGCAGGTATGTCTATCAAGCGCGGTTGTCAATATTATTTTGTAGCAAAGAAGCTGTTGGTTGATGATGCACTTTGTACAATTTACTTTCATGGTATGGATCATATTAATAGGGAGGGCAAACCATGTCATGGTTTAGAGTATGGTGGTGAGCGGGCTGGGCTATCGAGCAATCTATAGCTGGCCACGATGGACTAGATCCTAAACTCTTTAAGGAGTGGTAAATCTCCGGCTCAGGTCATGACTGATCATAAGTTAGAAGTCCTTAGATTGGCTACATTGAACTTGTCACCGACTAAGGATTCATTTGTGTTCCCACATGATGTCCATTACTTGGCAAACCAAATTCCAAAAGAGTTATGGGAATTACACCCGTGCCATGCTACTTTGCATCCACTCAAAATATATGACGGGGAGAAGAAAAGTGACGAAATAGGGGGAGCGGATGGTCTTTTATAGGCCCCGGTCGGCCTCTTGGTTGTCCGCCCGATTGGACGGCCAAGATGAATCGGCCATCCAATCGGATGGCTGCGTGCCATCCGCACGAGCGGACAGTCACGTGTCCCTTGATCGGTGGATCGGACGGCCGTGAAGCCTTCCACCCTAAACCGACGGCCATGATTGATCCACTTTAATTTACTATAATTTTTTTACTCCCTCGTTTTTACTGTATATTTGCGGTAAACATTTATTACCGTTGGATATTTTGTCCGACCGGACGTCTTTTTGGACGCTCCGTCCCTTCGGGACGTCGGATTGGTAACTCATAGTCTAGTGCGTCAAAAGTAGAGATTAGCGCTAAGACACTTAGTCACTTGATTTCGTGCCTCCAAGATTTGGAAGTGAAAGCTACACCTTCCAAAGCCAGCTCTAGAAGTGGCAATTTAGAGCTATCTCCGATTGCCAAGTCTCGTACCGGGCCCCAAGATTCGCGCAAGCCTAGTACAAAGGTATTGAGCAAAGAGTCCGTAAAGTATTGGACTTCACTTGGTGGTGTGCGCAAAGTCTGAGCACTTCGAGCGAATGAGGGTGAGCGAGCACTTCTTTGTCGTGCGCAGGGCCAAATTGAAGCTGTGAATCTTGTGGTTGGAGAGAAGGCCGTTTTCCTAAAGAACGTTGGGTCAAGGTGCGCCGTGGAGGTGGAGGATTTCTGCCGAGGGAACCACTTGCCCACGTTCTCCCTCATCTCCTCAGAGTTTGAGAGTGAAGGCTTTCTTTTTCACACTATGTGGCAGTGGGAAGTGGGTATGTAGCGAGAGCGTGCCACCAGTGTGTGGGACACACTCTCCTTGGAGCTACTCGATTGGGAAGTACCACCCACTATCTACGCTCCAAAGATGAAGGGTACTCATGAAGCATGGCGCTTCTTTGATTGAGCCATCCAATTCTCAATCTGGTTTCACTCGGAAAAACCCTCCCTTCGCGGTAGGCGTTTGTGAAAGGGTGGTGGAGGAAGTCGTCACTCAATCAGAAGAGGAGAACACGGTCCAACCGGTAGTAGAGGAGGAAGAACCTTTTGGCGAGCCTAAGCTAAGTGTTGTAGAATCAAATCTACTCAAGAAGCCACATCAATAATATTTTGATTGGGAAGACATGGTTTCACCACATGGAGGTGGAGAGCATGGGGTATGGAGATTTTTGGGTGCTACGGGCACTATCGAGGTCGATGCTTTTAAAAGGGAGTTCACAACTTCACCATGTGGTGTGAACTCCTGGAGTCCCGTAACCCAACTTCAATTTGTACATGGTTTGGAGGGCCTTGTTTGGATGTGTAGAGAGAGCTCCGTTAGCGCATTATGGAGAATTCGAGGAAGCTCACCTTGCAAGAGTCTTGGCATAGAGAGATTTCTATGCATCAAATTACGCGGATGTTTTCGGTAGGGCACCAAGGGTGCCATCACTCGTGGGCAAGGGAAAACAAGAGGAGGGCACAAGTGGTGCCAAGAAGATGAGTCAACCAATGGACGTCGTGACTGCCCCACCCCCATTCAATCCCATAGCATGGTTTTTCATACAGCTTTGCCAGGACTACCAAGGTCAACGGGCACAAGATAAAGGCGTTGAGATCTTTTGCGTGAGGAAGGGATGAATCCTTGCGGGAAGTTTATGCAAGATTGCGGAGACTGATCTTTGCCACTAATGGAGTCACGGAGCAACAGACAGTACGACATTGTTATAGTATCCTTGAGAAGGAGCTGAAAACCCTAGTTCGCAATGAGGCATTGGCATTGAGTGAGCCACCGACCTTGCGATTTGTGTACGAGAATTTAGAGAAAATTGAGATCAATTTGCTAGAGAAGAAGGCGGCCATGGGATTTATCAAATGCGAAGAGAAGGTTTCCGAGAAGGCAAAGGGGGCCAAGGCTGCTATTCCCTCCTATGCCACTGACATTGAGGCATTGTGCTTCGGTTGTGGCAAGCCAAGGCATTTGAAGAAGGATTGCAAGGAAGACAAGTCCTCTACCCCTCAAGCTAGTAGATTTTGCTCCGGTTGCGATGCCAAGGGGCATGCTGAGGCTAAGTGTTGGAAGCTTCACCCCGAGTTGAAGCCTTCTGGAGGAAAAGGAGGCAAGACAAGAGGCAAAGACAAAGAGTTGAAGCCTTCTAGAGGTGAGAAGAAGAGTTGGAAGGCCAAGTTCGTAGAATTAGAAGCTAAGATGGAGGCCATGAGCGCAAACGTCGCTTCAATGAGTGAGAAGCCTCAAGTCACCCCTAGTTTTGATGCTGGAGGCGAATTAGACCCGATGATGATGATTTTGAGGGTTACATGTTGAGTGATATGGCACTTGCTACCACGGATGGTTTGCGGGAGGCTTATGCCCTTACACAAAGCCAAACATCGGTGATCAAGGAGACACCACGTAGAGCAAGCTCAATTCTAGATCCTCAACATGGGAAGGATAATTGGCAAGCTCGTTTGTCAGTATTTCACGTTGGAGGAGATGGTGCCAACATCTTCTATGGTACCTCCAAATCGGCAGGGGGCGCCTTCAACACACCCTACGGTTGGAGTTAAAGAGCCACCGGAAGCAATGATAATTGAAGCGGCAAACATGGTTTGTCAAGCTTCACTATTTTTTGCAAAGCTGATGTCACAAAAGGGCTTCAGTTTGGCAGCAATCTTCAAGATGGCGGCCATGATGTGTGAGTTGAATAACTCCATAGGCGTCAATGCGTTGAAGACGGAAGTAATTGTGGAAGAGGTGGATGAGATTCACGAGGACAACATGGAGGGGCTATTTTTTGTAGCCATGCGTGTCAAGACCATGGCTGCTAGACCTGCAATTGAAAGGTCATCCATTACACGTGGTGTGGTGGTGGTTGACAACTCCGAGGGGATTTTCCAACTTGTTGGGCCCAAAGGAAGGGTGTTTGTACCTCGACGAGTGCTTTTGGATTCACGAGCTCAACCGTTGATGCCAGTGAGAGCATCTGCCATGGAGGGGTTGGGTTTGACTGCGGACACTTTGGAAAAGTATTCATTGACAATTAGCACGTCTATGGGGGGTACGGAGCACACTACAGGCATCACAAAATCAAAGTTGATGTTGCGACTCAACGAGAATGATGTTGAGGATGCGAGCTTCAGGAAGATGAAAGCTATAGTCACAGAGGCCAAGTCATATGATGTCTTGGTAGGCTTGGCAATGCTATACTCCATGGAGTTCACTTTGGATTTTTGGGAGGAAATCGCAAGTTACAGACCAAGATGGCAAGCAGGAGATGGGCGGAAGGCCCTGCTGCAATCTCGTTTTGTTTGAGTTCTGACTGGCGACCTTGCGGATGTATTTACCTTCTCGGGAGGTATGGATGTGAGACCACCATGGTATCACGAGGGTTTTGATCATTTCTCAATGGCTACTCCTACACTTAATGAGGTAAATGCCCATTTGGGTGACCCAAGTGGTGGAGACATAGAGGGGACCAAGAATTAGGACCACCTCTAGATACTTCCACAATTCATTAGAAAATACTGGAGGATGGTATTGTGTTGTTGGAGTTATTCGGCAGGATTGGAAGTGGCTTGGCAATAGTGCTGCAAGCGGGGATCAAGGTGAAGCGCTACATCTAGGTAGATGTTAATGAGGTAGCAAGGCACGTGGCTAAGGGGCATTCACGACGATTGAGGAATCAATTTTCGGTCTTGTTGGCCACTAGTGCCCTCAAGACTTCATTTTCCATATTGATTGGTGATATTGCCTTGTTTTCAGGTGAGGACATTCACCGAATTGATCATGTGGACCTTGTTATTGCGGGTTGGCTATGTCAAGGTATGTCCATGGCTGGACATCAAAACATGTTGAAAGATACTCGTTCTTCGCGGTTCTACGACATGATCCACGTATTGCGTTCGCTTCATCTCCGAAGCAACCACCAAGTATTGGTGGTGAATAGCTCTAGGTCGAGGACCTTGGAGGGCATGCATCGTATACCCCAGACTTTGGATTTGCCCATGTTGTTGGATGCGACTGCGGTGGGATGGCGAGTAAATCGCCCGCGATTGTGGTGGAAAAATATAGCACCTCAAGAGTTGTTACCGTCTGTCGTGGATCGTATTAAACGACCGGATGTCTATCTAAGTGATATTTTGGATCCTCTCAGGGCACCACGACGCGTTTACCATGACGACCAACCACCTTTGGCGGTAGTTAACCGCAAAAAAGAACCACGTAGGGCATTGCCCACGTTGGTTAGTTTTGCTCGGTTGTATGCCTTAAAGGATAACAACCCTGGCCTTGTTTGGAATTCCTTGTCTTAAAAGATGGTGGAGCCTAATGCCGATGAACGGGAGAGAGCCATGGGATTTCCCACGGGCACTACTAATGCGCTCGAGATTTCGAAGCAACAACGGCGATTATTACTTGGGCAAGCAATGGAGTTATATTGCTTGATCTGGATTGTTTCGTTGCTAGTGGCACAACGAAGCGCTTAGTTTCTAGTTTCACTAGTTACATGGGGTCTTATGAATTGCGGGTAGCCGGAGAATCATTTGTTTATATTAGAGTGACAGATTAAGTGGTTGGGGATGAGAGGGCCTTGGCACCTCATCCGTGGAACATGTGAGGTACCACGAATCTTTTGGTGATGTCTAAGACCGAGGATCCTCACCATGGAGTCGAGGATTGGAGCCAAAGTAGGGGATTGGCCCACCAAAAGAAGGATTTGGAGGAAGTTGTGGAGAAGATGTTCATGGAAGAATATACAGCTCACCAAATGGAGGAGATTGGCAGACTAAGCCAATTGGAAGGACTTGGAAGCATAGTGGGGATGGGGGAAGAAGAGCTTCCTCCATCTGGCATTCATTAGCAAGCAAAGAGAGAAAATCCTGCTCCAAAGGAACCAAAGGAGGCGGTGACCAAGGATACTTGGAAATTGATAGTAGGCCTGGCGGATGGAGCAGTTCAGGCAGAGGAACATGAGTTCCTCAAGGAATACATGGATTGTTTTTCCTTTAGTCTAGAAGATCTTGGAGTGTTGAAGGGGCAAAAATTACGTATTGTATTGACGGACAAAGCACCAATATACCAAAAATCGTACAAGTATAGCGACGTTGAACGGAGGATGATGTGCGTTTGTACAAAGGAGTTGGTGGCTGCAGGGCTAGTGGAGTTGGCTCCACCGGATTGTGAGTACGCATCGGTGTTGGTTATGCCATCCAAGAAAGATATCTACGGTAATTGGACCAAGAAAAGGATGTGTAGGGACTACAGGAGGATTAATAAATTCACCAAGTCGGATCGTTATGCCATGGCAACACCGGAGGAAAACTTTGAGGCTATTGGTCACGCCAAAGTGTTCAGTACGTTGGACTTGCGCTCTGGATACCACCAAATTTGACTGAGAGAGGAAGACAAAGAGAAGACTGCGCTCTAGGCATTGACAAAGATGGAAAGGACCGATTGTTCCAATGGAAGTTCTTACCATTTGAATTGAAGAATGCGCGTGCCAAATTCCAGAGGGTTATCAACCGAGTATTCTCAAGCTTGGATTTTGTGAGATGCTACATTGACGACATCATTTTCTTTAGCAAGAATCGAAGGCAGCATAGGCAACATTTGATGGAAGTGTTTGCTAGATTGAGGCTCCGAAATTTGAAATTGCACCCTAGTAAGTGCAAATTCTACTTCGACCGCATCAAGTACTTAGGCCACATGATATATCCAAGTGGATTGGGTGTGATAGCTAGCAAAATTGAAGTAGTGATGTCTATTTCTAGACCAAGGGATGTTAGTAGGTTGTGTGCATTCTTGGAGTTGTATAACTACTACAAAAAGTTTGTGAAGATTTTCAGTGCTATTGCAAAGCCATTGACCATGTTGACAAAGAATTATCAACCTTGGATCTGGGGAGATGAGCAAGAGGCAAACTTTCAAGAGTTGAAGGACCACTTGGCATCGGCACCTATACTTTGAAGGCCGATAACAAAAAGGACATACCAGCTACATACGGACTAGAGTGCGTTGAGAATCGGCACAGTGTTGACGCAAATGGATGACAACAGGAAGGAGTTCGTGATCGCAAATACCGATCCGTCCAACAACAACGTGGAGGCTCAGTATTGCTCGTATGAAGGGGAATGCTTGGCCGCGATATGGGCAATTGCTCATTTTTATATTACCTTTATGTTAATGAGTTTCATCAGAAACTGCATCACGTCTGTGTCTTCAAAGATGTCTTTGGTGCCCCTACATTCTTCACCACCATCCTCATCTATTATGGTTACAATAGCTTCTCCGGTGTCATGTCCACGCATTGCTAATACACTTAGAAAGGCCGAACAATGCCAATTGGGCAACTGATTAGCTTCATCTTCACCGTGCCACCTAGCGCCCGTAGCATCCGCTTGGTTTGGAATTGGTGCATATGTGGTGCTCTAAATAGAGAGATTGGACCTCGCAACGAGCCAAACGGTTTGTGTGGGAGAGGACTCAACTTTTGATGGTGTGGCCAGATGGTACCCGGAAGGTTGTGTTGTCTCCGTTATAGAGAGTGAAGCTTATCAAAGACACGCATAAAGACCTTGGACACTTTGGAGTGCGGAGGACTTATAGCTTGCTCCAGCTTCACTATTGGTGGCGTGGAATGGAATCACAAGTTCAAGCTTTGGTGGCCCGATGCATGGTGTGTGATTGTGTACGAGCGTCTTTTAACGTTCCGATGCGACAATAACAACCATTACCAATTATGGGCTTGGGATATAGGTGGAGCTTAGATTTTGCAGATCCACTCCCAGTGACACCTCGGCACAATAAATATGTGTTAGTGATGATTGAACACATTACAAAGTGGACTGAGTTGGTAGCCTTGTCTTACAAGTTCAGTGAAGGGGAAACTTACTCTTTCCTTGATTGTGTTCAGAGTTTCTTTGAAGCTCCAGTGGAAGTGCTCACAGACCAATGACGTGAGTTCTTGGGTAAATTTCAAACGTTGTGTGAGCAAGCGATGATAGATCACCGCACTACTCTGAGGGATCACCCCAAAGCGGATGGATTGGCGGAGCGCATGGTGCAAACCGTTAAGAGAAGGCTTCGGAAGTATAGTTTGAAGAAGGGACATCATCGGAATTGGAACTTGCAATTACCGTGGATAGCCGTGGGCTATCAATTTAGTAAGCTAGCATCCTTGGCGTCCTTTTCTCCTTACTTCTTGTTATTTGGAAGGCATCCGGTGTTACCGAAGGCCATTCAAACAGATGCTAACACCGTGTTGGCTAACATAGACAATCCAGACACGTAGGCTGAAGGGTGTGAGCAACGTGCGGAATTGTTCAAACGGGTAATGCCTATGGCATTGGAGAATCGGGTGAACGCACACTACGGTCGACCCCCTAGCCGTTTTTGGTTCTCCAGTACAAACAGTACAACGAGTACAACTAGTATGAAATTTTGGATCCCAAATATGCCGGCGAATCTGTGTATATTTGGAAAAGCGTGCACATCGTGCACATGGTGTATTTGTCGTATCTTCTGACAGCTGACATCTCTTTTTTGTTCACATGATTATTGCCAAAAATGTACTCTCTTCTTACTGTTTGTACATTCTTTGTACAGTTGATCAATGTTGATACAGAATGTATGCTCTTCGTAGATTTAGTGCTTCAGCCACCTTGATTTTGGGTCTAGGGTTGTGGAGACGTCGACTTGTTTAGAGATGAAGGCAATGTGCTCGACGTTTAGGGCACTGTGCTTGACATGTTACTGATTGTAAGTGGACTTAGGGGATGAATTTTACAGAGATGATGACAATGTAGATGAGATTGATGGCGGTTTGAGGTGAAGTGTTGACAGCGGTAGACTAGTATTTCATTGCTTTTTAGAGTATATGGTTGTCAACGTTAAGGGCAATGGGAAATAATCGTGTTGTAGATAAACGTGCGGGATCAAACAGGAAGGGTCCTCGTGCAAGGGCTGAGGAGTACGTTGCAACTAGAGATAGTCTGAGAGATGGCGAAGCAGATAGACAACAAAAACGTCGGCAACTGCAGAAGGAGAGAGAAGAAGAAGCAAGATTGCTTGCCACTACCTCTGAAAATGGAGAAGAAGGTAGGGAGTTGTCTTCACGCGAAGTATGTCATGTGGTATCCGAGATCGTGAATTTTTTCACGACTAAGATGCAAGCTTGTCCTACCGCATCTTCAAGACTGAAGATCATGGAGTGTTTTTTGGAGGATAAGCGCATCAGGTCATTCCTTCCAAACTATTACCCTTGTAAACAAGATGCAATGGTTCAATTTCAATTTTTGGAGAACTATCAAAAAGAGTTGGAGGCCGTTAAGGGTGTTCAATCAGCAGACAAGCTTGCTAGGAAGGCTGTTCTTCTAGATGCAGCTGTATCTTCAGATGTAAAAAACATAAAAGCTTTGTCTAGGATTTTAAAGGTGAATCCATATAACTTAAGGGTAGCATCACAACGCAAGAGTATGCATTTGGGCAACAGGCCTTTTGTGTTGGCAAATCGAAAGAAGAGGCCAGGTATGTCTGAAGAAATTAGAGACATTGTTGTAAAATGGTGGATTGAAGAAACTCGCGTGAGTCCCAACAGGAAGGAGGTCGTTCAAAAGTGGATAAGTTGGAAGACATACGAAAAACACTGCACCCACTACTTGCTTGAAACCCAGGTATGTATATTTTCCATCCTTTAGTACATTCTGTATGGTTTTCATATTGTGCCAAATCTTACAATTAAAAGTTCGCTGCATTATATCTTCTTTCGACTATATTATGTACAGTTTAGCAGCGTTGTCAGGACGCTCGACGTCCCTGACGCCCGGACGTCAGGACGAAGGACGTCCTCGGGCCTATCTGGACGTCCGGTGACATAACGAGTTTTGTCAATTTACCCGGGGGTAAATAGCCGTCCGCAACCTCGGCCGACCGCTCCGCCGTCAGATGCGACCACCCTCCGTGCGCCCGTCGCGACCGCCCGGTGGTCGGTCAGTGGCGTCCGCCCCGCCGTCCACCCGCCACAACCGCTCGGTGGTCGGTCGGTGCCGACCGTTAGGCCGTCCGAATGGCGGTCGAGAGTTGGCCGTCCGCCCAACCGTCCTAATGGCGGTCGGCGTTTTGGCCGTCCGAATGGCCGTCGGCCGTCAGCCCGGCCGTCCGAATGGCGGTCGGCGTTTTAGCCGTCCGATCGGCCGTCCGAATGGCGGTCGGCCGTCAGCCGTCCGCCTGGTTGTCCGAATGGCGGTCGGCGCTCGGCCGTCCGCTGTGCGGACGGCCCTTGGCCGTCCGCTACGCGTTATATACCATTGGAAGCGCATTTTCAAGACGCTTTGAATGGTATATTACACGTTCAAAAACGCCCAAAACTGAGGGAGTTATGGCCAAAAAACCCGTGCGGACGGCTAGGCAGTCAACCGCGCGGACGGGTGAGGGCCGACCGCCGTGCAGACGGCCCTTGGCCGTCCGCTGCGCGCTATATACCGTTGAAAGCGCATTTTCAAGACGCTTTGAATGGTATATTACACGTTCAAAAACGCCCAAAACTGAGGGAGTTATGGCCAAAAAACCCGTGCGGACGGCTAGGCAGTCAACCGCGCGGACGGGTGAGGGCCGACCGCCGTGCGGACGGCCCTTGGCCGTCCGCTGCGCGCTATATACCGTTGGAAGCGCATTTTCAAGACGCTTTGAATGGTATATTACACGTTCAAAAACGCCCAAAACTGAGGGAGTTATGGCCAAAAAACCCGTGCGGACGGCTAGGCAGTCAACTGCGCGGACGGGTGAGGGCCGACCGCCGTGCGGATGGCCCTTGGGCGTCCGCTGCGCGCTATATACCATTGGAAGCGCATTTTCAAGACGCTTTGAATGGTATATTACACGTTCAAAAACTCCCAAAACTGAGGGAGTTATGGCCAAAAAACCCGTGTGGACGACTGGGGAGTCAGCCGCTCCGGCGGACGCCTAAGGCCGACCGCCGGGCGGACGGCCAAGAGTCGACCGAGCGGCGGTCGGCCATAGAGTCCGGAGGGCGAACCCTCGTGTAGTGACAAGTGGTAGTTGGAGAGGCGGACAACGGAGGGAAGCACCCAAATGCTAGAGACGGACGGCGGGGCGGACGGCCATTCTAATAGGCTTGTGGTTAATAAAGGAGAAAAATGAATCTAGATTTCTTGTGTAGTCTATTTTAAGTGAAACTACTATTCACAAGTTCTATTCTTCATATGTTTTCAAGTGCATTGGATATTTAAAATGGAATATTCATATATATTCGCATAATATCTTTGAGACATTCTTCTGACTAATAAAGCACGTGACTCTTTCTCCTAATATAGAGTGCACATGCAATGTCTATCTACCCAAAAAAATAATGTTCCAAACCGCTTCCGTGTTGCCAAAAAGTAGAGAGAAGTGGAGGAGAGGGAAGGAAGTTGCTGAAATTTGAGGCTTGGTGGCTTGGTGGCCGTCCGCCAAGCTCTAGGCGCGGACGGCATGGCGGTCGACCACCAAGTGTCGACCGGCTGGCCTTGAGTCGATTGATTAAGGTCATTTTTTAAGATCTCCTAGTGGATGTTTTTTTCCACATTACGGCCATGTCAATGTAAACAAAAAGTATACATTTTATGTTACTTGTTTCTAAATAAACTTGATTGCTTATTTTTAAGTATAAGTGGATGTGTGGAATGAGAAATTTTTATACATTCCAACGTTTCCAACATAGAATTTGAAAGGAGTAATTATTTTGGCAAGGATGTATGTAGTAAATTTGGAACTTGGAGAGAGGTGCAAGTGTTAAATGATACTTTCCAAAATCATTATGTCCATAATGTTCTACAAACAATGTAATTACATTAGCAATGTCTTAAAATATTCCCAAACTCTACACAATTTTGGGGTGACAATATTTGTGTTCCAAATAGAATTGGAAGTTGGGGGTTTGAACCAAGGTTGAACTTTCTAAACACACTTGGAATAAAAAAAAAAGGAGTGTAGAAGTTAAAAGATGAAGTGTTGGACCGGTAGAATCTGACTTCTTTGTTCATATGAAAGTCCATATTTCTAATACACAATGCTCTTGACATTATAATTTATATTGCCAATTTCGGAATGGTATGGCATCTGAGAATCCGACAAAGAACCAATGACTTCTAAATGGATGAAGTACTCCATTGAAAGAGTTCATCCGCATTTAACGCATCCATTAGTTATCCAATGGACTGTTGCCATACCATCTTGGAATTAACATGTCAAAAATAAGAGCGTGAAAGCCCTCAAAAGCACTTATGATAGAGATCTCAAAACTTAGAAATAGACTACAAGGTTGAGCTCATAAGCTTAAATCATTGCATGTGGACCACTTTTTTATTCTTAGAATGCCATAATAGAATTAATAGTCCCGCATTTTATTAAAAGATACGGGTATAATCGTAGTGGCAAATGGTAATGGCTAGATCTTCCATAGTTAGGTATGGCAGTGGCATGTATTCCGAAATTTAGATATTAAGCAAGATATATTTCGAGAACCAACCACCATCAAAATTTGTATATATTCATGCTTGAATTGCATATCGATAAACATGTAGTATGAAATATCACTCTTGCACCTATTATGCTACTACTATTGATTTAAATAGATGATGCGTTCAAGGAAAAAACAATGATTATTTAGAATAATTATTTTTATTGTTTTCCTCAGAAAGACCACAATAATAGTTATTGTTGGAAAAGCTATTGGCAACATCTATAACAAGAATCTAAAGTCATCTTACTCTTGCATCATATAAGTTTAACCTCCGCAAGCCTAAGTGTACTTTACAAGGTTTATTATGTTTACCTTCACTGCGATCATCTTTCAATTGAAGTGGTTAAATTTCACGAATTTTTGACCACATCATCTCATATAAGTTGGAAAAACTTTCCTATCGACCCATTATCATTAAAGTTTTTTTGCAAGGTGAACCCCTAAAATTCTGAGTATTTGTCATTAAAATGCACGTTTACTTTTGAATGTACATTTACTTTGTGCAAAAAGAAATGAGGGGAAAAAAGCTTGAAGCTCTACTTTAACCCTCACATTTAGAATAACATGCTTTCAAAATTTCATGAAAGTTGATGGTATGGATTGAGAGATTACATATTTTGAAGCAAAAAACAAGGTTCTTTTTCACTTCCATGTATTTTAAGGATCATCTCCTTTTGAATTCTTGTGATGTAAATTTCATGCTTTAGATTAGAATCAAATTTTGTGCAAAAATTTGATATACAATGTTAGGTCCTTGCAAGAAAAATCAAAGTGAAATATGAAGGGTGCAAAATATTCAAAAACATTGTGGAAGGGATTGGGGTTCAAATACTATTATGATATATATATATTTTTATTTTTGTGGTGTATCTAATTTGCCATAAACTAAGTATCCCAACAGTAAAAAGGATGACATATATCGCATCATATAGTAAAATAAAACCGTAGAGCCAAACCATTAAAAATAGCTCTTTTCAAAATTTTAAGTGTAGTAAGGGTTGTATATATATTCAAAAATTAGTAATTAGTGTTAAAAGTTCATATCAACTGGTTAAAATAGCTAAAATACATATTAAGCCAAGAGTTTATTAAAAGTTAGTTAAGATTTGAAGAGGTGCATCCATTTAATGAACGGTTGTAGAAGTTAAAGTACTTATAATACACACCTCTTTTCAAGAGGTGTCTTCCCTAAAATTTAGATTATACATAGCATTGGAAAGACAATAATTCCACCACTACCATGTTAAAGATTGGAGTGTGTCCTACCTTTGGAAGCTAGTTTTTTTGTGAAACTCTTGAGTTTGTAAGAGTAATTGTTGCTATATGTATTGGATTTATGATTGATATATGTGATTATCCATTGTGTAATTATTGTCTTGATTTTGTGAATTGAGTCATTTGTAATACATTGAATATTAGTACTTCATTATAAATTAGAGAAATACTCTAATTTGTCTAACTAATACAATTTTGTGTGTATGAAGATTAATTATAAACATTGTGATGAGATGTGAGTGTGATTGAATTAAATTAATGTAAAACTTGAGTGCAAGTAAGAGTATGATTTGATTGAAGCTTTAAGTGGCATTGTAGATGTTTAAGGAGTAATTTCATGAATGAGATATTCATGTGTGTGTGTTAATGTGTAATCAGTGACCTAATGCAATACTTCCAGGAATGCATGGGAACTTGCCACTTTATAAAGATTTAAGTTTGAGTGTTGAAAATTAAAAATACATAAGAGTAAGAGTAATTTTTAATACTAATGATAAAAAAATTATCAAGAGAGATGCATTCCTTGATGCTTAGCATGGTAAGAGTGCTATGTGCATGTAATAAGTTGAATTAAGTCTAACCTAGAAAGGGAGACTCTTTAAGGTAGATTAATCGCATTTGTGTTTTATGACAAGTGTAAAGACAAATGAATTTACAATTTCCATTATACTCAATTCCTCAAGGTGGATGAATCGCATTTCGTTTTGATTTCTAAGAAGAACATAATTAATGATTTGTATTGAAATTCAATGGAATCTTCCATCGGTCTATCTAGGCATGGATTAAGAGTCTTCACAGTTGACCACATGCACAATTGATAAAGAAATAATGTTCTTTCTAGGCACATAGTCCTTGGGTTTAATGAATACTTTGTTCCTTTAGAGGGATGCATAACAACCTTAAATTCTTAAGAGTTTGGGTTAAACTTAAGTTTTGTTGATGGAAGAGAGTTTTTGTATAGAAATTAGAGTTAAATTAAAATACAATAGACGCTAGACCATCCGAGAAATGAGTTTAGAATCAAAAGGAGAGTATGTGTGAGTCTTGGTGTTTTGTGAGTTGACCCGTTTTAAACCTTACAAAAATCTAAACCCAAATATGTAAAAATGTCCAAAATTATTAGTGGTTCTCTTTATACTACCCAGAAATGTGTGAACATTTTTTACTTTGCTTGAAAATTAGATCTTTCATTGAAGGCATGAAATATTTATTGACGTTTTTAACAAACCTAGGTACGATCTAGTAATACAAAGACTCTTAAAATCGATGGACGCTTCTAGCAAAATGTTTGGAGTTGCGCGGAGTCAAAGTATGTGTGATTAGAAGAGCATTGCTTTTTCTTTAGGAATCCAAGTGGAACAAAATTAATGTTTCCACTAGGCTTGCATTATGGAAATCTTTGTTTAACATTCCGCAATATTTCAATTAAAATCACAATCATAGGAACGTGCACCAAGTGAAAAGTTTCTCCCCGGGGGTGGATTTTTCCTTCAAGGATTAGACCAAGGTCTTGCATGATCAATACATCTCAATAAAAGAAAGATCCATTAGTCGAAGGAATTTTTTTGAACCATTACTAATTTGTCTTCGCCATTCACATGGGATTCCATAATTTTAATGCTTTACGCTCCGGAAATTATGATGCCAACTCCAGAATGGTGTGGCAACTGACAATCCGACAAAGGACAAAGCACTTATGAACGGATGAAGTATTCCGCCGGAAATGTTCATCCGCTCATAACTTATGCAATTTTCATCCGATGAGGGATTGCCACACCAACTTAGAATCAGCAGGTCATAGAGAAGAGTGTGATGTGCAAAAAACGGCGGGCCGTCCGCCGATCGGACGGCCACTCCGACGGCCGGTGGGCCGTCTGCCGATAGGCCGTCCGCCGATCGGACGGCACTCGGGGGGCCGTCCGCCCAAATCGGACGGCCGGGGGCGATTTGATTGCACGAGCGCGCGATGGGCC
>OZ020519.1:28521118-28547606 GCA_963971425.1 Bryoerythrophyllum caledonicum | reverse complement strand
AAAGGGTAGCATAAAGCCCGGGTCTCGGCACCAGCGCCGCAAAGACTGCCACGACATCTTTCAAGTTGACTTTGAGCGATACAAACTATACCTACAGTACAAATTGTACCAAAGACAAATTTTTCTTGGCAATACATGGGACGTTTCCGGCAATACATGGGATGTTTCTGGCAATACATGCGACACAATATAGGTGATAAAATCAATATATGCAAGCCTCGGCAGTTAAGTAAATAGAAAGTTCATGAATTATGAAACACTATGTCCCCATCTACACAACAGATGTGACAAACAACACAAAGTATTCCACTTCGTACCATCTAAACTCCATGCACCACAAAAAGTATCCTATCCACGCCGATTCTTCTTGGATCTTTTGTTTTTCTTCTTAGCTTCCTCTGCCTCCTTAGCTTCAGCGGCAATCTCACTTCTAGTCTTTCGTTTTGGTGGATATTTAGCATCATTCAGAGGTAGAAGAGGTGGGGGTGGCACCTTCATCACTGCCTTGGACAACTCTATTTGTTTTGATGCCTCAGTTTTGAATTCCAACTCAACAGCTTCTTCTCTCAATTTTTTGAGGCGCTCTAATACCGCAGCTTCTTACCTCAACTTCTGAAGTCTTTCAAACTCCGCAGCTTCTTCTCTTAACTTCTGTATACGTTCTTCAAGCTCCATTTCTACAGTACGATTCATGGATGGTTCCTCAGGGTCAACCTCAGTAGCCTCTACGACAGTAATTGGTATCCCATCATTGCCAACACCCGCATTTGTCTTGAACATGCCAACATCCAGGTCTGTTTTGTTGCCAACATCCACCTCTGTTTTGTTGCCAACATCCACTTTTGTCCTTTCGTAAAGATCCTCCTTTATTTTGTCAGGGGAGTCTACTTCGTCTATAGATGGAAGATCCAAATGTGATTGTGTTCGCAATGGGTGCCTTGAAATTTGAACCTTGGGTTCCTGACTCCCAACAGTGCTATTATTTCCTAGGCTTTGTGTTCCACGGCTCCCACTACAACTAATCTCAAAACCAACATTGTCCATAATAGCTGTTTCATTTGCGCTTTGAGTCCATGTGCATACTGTGGATTGGGCCATTTGATCTTGATAAATCTTTTCAGGATCTGTACTAACGTAAGACAAGACAATTAGTTCTCTATGCCTCAAAAACAGACAATTGCATATAAATATATACAATATACACATCACAGTAGACTCATTTTAATTCTTTTGTAAAAATGATGTACACGGAACATACGTTAAATACCATATTAGTACAATTTGTACTCTTTATATAAATCGTGTAAAGAAAACATGTGTAAACATTCAACTATCTCAAACAAGTAAAGAGCAGTAGGATAAAGAACATACCGATGTCTGGATGTGAGTTCAATATATTCAATGTCAAGCTGGCTAGGAGACTGTGTTGTTCCTTCTCCAAATCTAAAGTTTCTGCAAGTTGTTGAAGAGGTGTAGGCAATTGTCCAAATCCGAAACTACGAAACCAAGACGGATGCACTGATGTGCCACAACTTACATCTGCACATGTGCTAGCCATCCTAAACCAAACAGCTGCGCACCAGGGATGATATAAATGCCCACAAGTACTAACTACAATGTCGTTTAAAAGGAAATGGTTGAAGCAAAGCGCACAAGGCTGCATCAATATTGACTTAGACTTTGATGTTGCCTTCAAATCAAATACGGAGCAATGGGGAGTAGGTCTCATTGCAATACCATCTTCTCCTCTCTTCGTATGAGTAAGTTGGAGCAACAAAGCATCAAATTGCCTCCTCAAACAAGTTTGTCTAGCTAGAAGCTGTTCGTACCGTACATTACATCCCTTCAGCTCTAACACAGCACCTTCGTAATCCATCCTGGCATCATTGAGCATCTCTTGGTACGCCTCTTCCTTCTTAGATAGGTTTTGTTCATCTGCTCCAATTTGTACATCATGCACACCATGTACATTGCGTACACAATGAATCTTTTGCATCCTGACAATTTTTTCCTCAGTTCGGCGGAGGACCCCTTCTTCATGGGACACAGTATTCAACAAATCAACTTTCTTTTTGTTGATAGAGATGTAGTCCATCGTCACAACGTGAAGTTGCAATCCCACGAACTTGATCAACTTCAACAGGTCTTGTAAATTCTTATCAGTTTCTGGGCTACACTGTTGGATAGGAACCTCCTCTTCCTTCACTACGTTCAGAACTTTTGGAACTACAAAAGCCCTAACAGTAGGATCATGAAACAACTCATCAATCCTTTCATGCAGAAAGAGTTCATCCTCCGTTTTGCCTGTAAGTTGTCCTAGAACCCTCAAAGATATCTTCACCTTCTTTAACCATTTGCTTCTTTGGTTTTTGTTAGAGGCCGCAGCAAACTCCGCCCAACTCACAAGTTTCTTCTTTTTCACCTCCATGACAATCCCCCTAGCAAATTGTTTAGCTATAACCTTGGACTTAGGCAGATCTCTCAAATAAACCAAGGGAAAAACCTCATTAATGCGGGTTAAGACTTTTTGGTCCTTACAATCTCCGTAACTATAACCAGCTCTCCCCTTCCTTCCCTTAGGTGGCCCAAAAACATTAGTTACCTCTTTGTCCTGGATGTCAACTGGAGGTCGCAACTTGTGTGGATTTTTTCCTTTATGGGGAGCCCGTATTTTGTCTCAAAATCTTCTTCGGTGACGGCACATGGAGGAAGATGGGTCTTTAGAGACGTCAACTTCTCAACTTCCTTTTCCAAAGCACTCTTCTTCACCTTGTGATTAGCAAGGCCTTCTTCGTGTGATCTAGCAAGCGGAGATCCAGGGAGATCGTAATCGTAGTCATAGTCACTTATAGGCTCATCTTCTCTAGAGAAGAAACTGGAAGGGTCATCTTCTCTAGAGAAAGTCCTTGCAGGGTCATCTTCTCTGGAGAAGGTCCTGCTCTGAATCAACCAATCGTCTGCTTCAAATTCGGACCCATACGCAAAATCCATGGTTGAGGCTGCAATACAATGACAAAAAATTATGGATAATAAGGGATGATGGGTACTTTAGCACGTCGCAGATAGTACACTTTGTATTAGACAGTACTTTTTGTACTAGAGTTTATTTTGTCGAGTACAATTAGCAATCTAGGTTTATTAAACTCTATCTACCTAAACCCTAAATTTCAATAAGTTTGAAATAAAACAGTATGCTTGGTCAAGTAAACATACACAAAAAACATCCAAAAACCACATAAAAGAAACATACAATATACCCTAAATCCAACTCACCTGCGAAGGTTGTATTGACACTCCAAATTAAAGCTCCAAATGCACGAAGTTTGCTTCAAAATTAGAAAAGATGGGCAATTCTGCACGTCGCAAATTTATCAGGGACTTCGCAAATAGTACAGTTTGTCTTGAATACTACGTTCTGTACTAGACTTTGGTACATCATGTACAACTAGCAAAGGGTTTTAAAAGACTCTAGCTACCTAAACCTAAACCTCTATAAGTTAGAAACAGAATCATGTGCTTTGTCAAGTAAATATACATGGACACATATAAAGAACTGTTCAAAGAGAATACAACAAAACCCTAAATCCAACTCACTTGCAAAGGTTGTTGTGACACGCCCAATTCAAGCTCCAAAGCGGAGCAACTCCAAGAAGGTTGCTTCAAAATTTCGAGAAGGTACTCAGAGAAGGATGACATCGTCATTGTGTGTGGATAACTTGCAAGCGACAAAAGAATTTTGCCGCCTTTCAAATTTTGGTAATTCAAGAGAGATTCCTGCTGAAAAGGCAACAGCTGACAACGTGGAGATGTTAGATAAATCCAAAATTGGAAGACAAAAGGGGCTCCCCTGATTGGTCCATACAGTACAACAAGTACGCACTGTACAAACTGAGTACAAAGCGTTATAGAGAGGAATATATGAGAATTCTAGAAAAACTAAGGCAATATGGAGACCTACATCTCCGATACCGAAAATGAAGAGGAAGATTTTTTTATTTTCAAAATTCTTTTGATGGCCACCTTAGAAATATAGTCCCTAAACGCCAATTTAAAAAAAAAATGGAAAAAAAGACTTTAAACTCATGTTTTGGATCCCCGAAAAAAAAGCCACATTTGTTACATTTATTATTTACTGGCCATCATTTTATCTATACAAATAGCAAGGCGTGATAGCCAAAGAATAGGGGATCATATATAGCTATTTAAAATGTAAAAATGATAACTAAAAACCATCATAATGAGTACAAACATGTGAAACCTGAAACCGTGACAGTACCAACGTTTTATGTTTGTACTCATTTTAAGGGTTTAATTTTATGCAATGACTATTTTGATTTCTATTCTTCAATGTATGCAAGACGTTGAACTATGCCTACTAAAAATTTTCTCCAAAATATAAAAAAATCTAGTCTAAAATTGAGTCCAAACTTGTACCTAGCCCTGAAATTGTGCCGTGACTACAAATTCGTACAACCGTAGTATGCGTTCACCCAATCTCTCTATAGTTCAACATCGGAAAACATTGCGCTATGCTACGATACTGGGAGGAGGCTACCGACAGCAAGTGCGGTGTTTTACTCCTAGAGATTGTGTATTTGCAGCAAGGAGCGCTCACCACCTTGGATGTGACGGTGGGATGGATGATCTTGCCAATTTGTGAGGTGAAGAACTTAGGAGTGTTACTGTTGGAGGGTCATGATGGTAAGGTGTGGAAGGATCACACGCGCAATTGCACGCCTTTCCATTTGCCACACATTGATGGGATGATACACCCTAGTCTTTCTCACATCTCTGCTGGATTGCAATGTCGGTTGTGTGGTAGTGCCAAACGGGCAACCACAATGGTCATTTGCGACTTGTGTTCTACGAGGTGGCATTTAGAATGTCTAACCCCACCTCTTCTAGAGGTACTAGTGGGTCAATGGTCGTGACTACATTGTTTAGCACATTGAGAGTCTACGTAGACAAGGTCTAGCCATTAAAAGTGTGGGAGACAATGAATGATGGAGCTCTTATTGCACCTGGCCTATCCTTTGTCTACATGGTTTGTTAATGTCTTTTCTGTAGGTCGCCTTCATTTCTCTAGACTTGAGAGGTTTTCATGATCGGTCGTTCCTCCAATTTACGTTAATTGTGTGGTTTGCTGTTGTAAAAGGGTTTCAGCACGGACGAAGCAGGCAAGTAAAGGAGTCCCTGTAGACCAATTACTAAATGTTGTGGTCTGGATATTTATTTCTTTTTCCCTAGCCTAGTGTGAGCCAAATAAACCCCCCCTATCGGATGGCTTATCTTGAACACAAGACTCTAACCTAGGGATACAACCCCTTGCACAACCACCATTGGGACCAACCATACATACCACATACAAAGCATAGTGACATATGTTGTGGCTACTTGGGATTTTGGTGAGCAATTGGTATTGTTATGACTGAATTTAGCCTAAATTCATGTCCAAACTTTAAACATGCATAAGTTTTGCCTTATGGCTTTGTTTTCAACATTTTTTGGCTTAAATGGGTTCAACTCGGCCTTGTGAACTTGACCAAATCCTTGAAGACCAGCTTTAGACCAAGGTACGACCCTGACAACAGTGGACAACAGACAGACACTTTTCTTGGTTCTAGAACTTATGTTCTCCTTATCTCCTTGGTAACAACTTTATTTTTTACGTTTTCTTCTTCATCCCGCATTGGTTTTTCATGCTTAACACAATAACAATGTTCAATTAATCAACAAAATTAAACTTGAACCCACAGGCATGCGACCAGCAGTGCAATACTCAACACATACATTTATTTAAATCATGCACCATACAATCACATGCATGCCTCATTCACGTTCTCATCCAGGACTCTTAATCATACACCTTATCATACATGCCTTACAGGTTGAATTGAACTCTTTGGATTTAGTTAAACCGGTTTGGTTTATGAAACCCTAATCCTAATTCAACTTTGAGAGCGCTTCCGTGCTAACGTTGGGAGAAGTAAAATTAAGGTTCCTTCCTACAGCAGGTAAAAGTGTAACATGATCATACAGCAAGGCGGTAAACAAGCAAGTTCGAGAGGAAGGGAAGGCTCCCTGCTCCAACGTCAATTCACCCTCTGTCCTTCTTTGCTCGTGCTCGTGATCGCGGTGTTCTTCTCCCTGGTCCTCCTCAGCTCGTGCTCGTGATCTTTGTGTTGATGTTGGTGTTCTTCTTGATCCTCCTCAGTTCGTGCTCGTGATCTTCGTGTTGATGTTGGTGTTCTTCATGGTCCTCCTCAGCTCGTGTTCGTGATCGCGGTGTTCTTCTCCCTGGTCCTCCTCAGCTCGTGCTCGTGATCTTCGTGTTGATGTTGGTGTTCTTCCTGATCCTCCTCAGCTCGTGCTCGTGATCTCGGTGTTCTTCTCCCTGGTCCTATTCAGCTCCAGGGTTAGCAATCCGACGTCCTTGGGAGTTTGAGAGCGTCTTAGGACGTCCTAGAACGAGGACGTCCTGACATCACGTCGTACGTAGCGTCCGGGTAAAATGCATTTACGGGAGGCCCTGGTAAGTTTCTAGACCGTCAGATTCGACGAAGTGCCACGCGGCTAGATCGCAGTCGTGAAAATGCGACAGGTCGTCCGATCGGTCCCTGCCGTCGGAGCGATCGAACCCTGCTGTCGGAGCGATCGGACGGCACCTCGACCGTCCACCTGATCGGACGGTCGGTGGACCGATCGTACGGCCGCGATTTGATCGCGCGGGCGCACGACGACCGTTCGATCAGGCCGACGGCTTTAGGGCCGTCCGAAAGACAGACGGCCGTCCGATCCGCGGTCGGCCGTCCGATCGGACCGCCGTGGTGGCAGTCGGCCTCGTGGCCGTCTGCCACCCTGTAAAAGGCCGTCCGCCGCCCTCTTCTCTCACTTTTTCTTTCCCCTCTCAAAATATATTTTTGAGTGGATGTAGAGTGGCTTTGGCTGGCATTTTTCCATCCATTGGCTCCTCATCTTTGGGAGGGAAAAAGTGATTCACATTGGAGGGGAGATTTTGCGGTTTTTTTAAAGTTTTTTTAAAAACTTGTTCTTAAAAGTTTTTTTTAAAAACTTCGAATGGCGGGGGGTTTAAGAAGATGCCACAGGACAAGAAGAAGCAGAAGGTTGCGGACTTCGGAGTAAAGCTTCATCCAACCCACGACGTTCCATTTGAGGCTTGCAAGAATTTCCTCATAGAACTGACCGTCAGATTCTATGAGGAGAATTCTATTCGATCATTGGAGAGCAAGTACGTCAGATATAGAGATGAAGGCCCCGAGAAGTTCCAGACGGACATGCGACAGCACATGATGGACGCGCTTCAAGCCCCGATGTGGATTACGGAGACCCAGAAGCGCGGGTTTTTGAAGTTCTTGGATGCCAGAGTGCACGATTCACTCTGGAATGCCAAAAACTTGTTGACCAAGTTTGGGAGGTTCAATCGCGCGGCGGATGAAGTTTTCAACGACGTGCTGTTGAAGGCGGATTTGTTCGTGACCCAGGTGAAGCCATTCGTCAAGAATCGAAACCGGCGTGGCTCCGTGGGATGGTGGAACTCGATAGAGGGGCACCATGAAGACCTGCTGTATAAAGTCCATCTGATTGCCATTTCGCCAACAGCCGCGGTTATACGAATGGACAATGCGAACAAGAGAGGTGGATACGCCACCATTCGCAAAGTCCGCATTGAGGGCGCTCCGGGCATTGAACTATTCTGGGAATTTGCCGCCAAATTGTCCAACCAATCGGAGACACGGCCGGATTTGGCAAAAGTGGAGCATCAGAAGGAGTCGATGGCGGTGAGGATTCCACATCCGGACAAGTACGAAGGCTATGCGTATTGGTGGAATGGCGGGACAATTCGAGAGATGTTAAACCGGGATATCGAGTTTGGTGACGATGTCATCACACATTTGAACTATGGGAGATTCCCCGATGATGAGATTATTCGAGTTCAACAGTTGGTTCGTTTTCGCAAAAAACGGACCGAGCTTGCGTGGGCGTTGTTGCGCATCATGAACAAGGTCCACAAGAGCAACACTCTCCACAATGACTTGTCTCCGGACAATATCCTCCTCCACTTCCCTCCAGATGAACCGCGAGTGTATCTTAGAGTATGCAATTGGGGCATGACCACGAAGGTTAACGAACCAATGCAGTCTCTTTTCACGTTCACAAAACGTGAAGACATGGCCGAGACTCTGCGAAAGCGATGGTGGGTGGATCCGCGGGTTGCGTACTTGCACAAACCAGATGCGGATGTACAAACGATTCCGAAGTTATCCATGGCTTCGGAGGAGTTCGCTACGGCCCGAATAGCGCAACGAATCAACGCGCGGACAATGTCCATAGACTACGAGAATCTGCAACGGGAATCTCGGAGTTCCGTAGTTTTCTCAAATCAAGAATTTGCGGATACATTTCATATGTACATGGAGAGAGTCTGCAACGAAAACCGAGAAAGTGCTAGAGGGTTGTTTCATATCATTACACGCTTCAGCGACACATATAACTGGCCCACGCCTCATGAGCATTACCGGTCAACGTATTAGTAATACATAGGTTTTATTTTATTCCTTTCGGCATTATTAGACTATACTAGATAGCATGCACATTTTAAAGCGACTATAGCAATAGTCTTAGATTAATATGTATTGCATGCCTTTGAAATTTGGGCACAAAAAGTAAAAAAACCTTATTTTATATAACTGTGCAAAGACCGACATTTTTTGAATTTTATATGGTTTAGGTTGTGGCATAGTTCCGATTTTTCAACTTATCAATGTGTTATATTTCAAATTTCTTGTATTTCAGAATTTTAAAAAAAATTACCTCAAAATATCTAAATCCAACCTTATGATGATATTTCCCTACGCACCAATTTTTAGAGGTAGAAAAGAACTGTAGCATATTCAAATCAAGTGCGCAAATACTGGAGTTTGAAAATTGGCATTCCACGTTTTATTTATTTGTAAACTAAATTAGATTTCAAATGAAAATCCAAACGTAGATTTAGGAAGGTTTTCAGTGTTCACTACATGTTGTTGAAAAAGCAAAATGTGTAAAATATGATGATCTCTAGGTTTTATGTAGAGAAGACGTATTTCAAATTTTACAAGTTTGGGTTCGAATTTTTGGGATAGATCATAGTGCCCATGGCACTAAATCATACATAACCTCAACCATTTTATGTTTCTTGAATATAATTTAGCATTTATAGAAATTACCCCCATTTGAAACGCCTCCTCAGGCCCGACTCCCTACTAATACAACATGTCTCCTATATCCCCAAAAATATCGTGACAGTTTTGCACCGAAAACACCTCAAAGTTGTTGGATTCTAGTGCAATGACCATAGAAGGAAACCAAAAGTTTGATTTCTAGTTCTGACCGTTGGATCTCAATTAAGACTTATTAAAAAATATGTTTACAAAATTTCAAAAACTTTGACCGCAGAGATTGAAAGATTATAGTGTGTGAAGTGAAGCAAATGGTTTAGGGTCTTCACTGCGTTTAGTGGATCCGCAGATTTTGACTTTACTTGGTGTCAAAATTTTGAACTACACAAGATCTAAATCCACTACCTTAAGCATGATAATAGTTCTTTAGACAACAATTTTTTGAGGTACAGGACAGGTGTAGCGTATTCAAAACAACTATGGAAGTAGTGGAGGTTCAAACTTTGCCAATTCAAACTTTTTTTTCTTGTGAACTTAATGTGTTTAAGATTACTAATCCGAATGGTCAATAAGAAGGTTTACACCACATATTAATATAGAGAAAACAAAATGTAACAAATACAAAGATATGTAGGTTTTATGTGAAAAGTAATAAGATCTTCTGGTACCTCGCCCGACAATGAGTGACAATGTGTGAAAATGTTTGAATTGGGTTGGTATGCTATTTTTAAAATTTTCAATAAAGAGAAGATTTGTTTTTACAATGGAACGGTGAAAAACATCGTTTCTCATGAGGTTTTCCATGACATTGTCATGTACATTCTTCTAAATATTTACACCTCAATCAAGTGCATAGAAAAGTTAAAAGTTTGATTCAAACTTTGCATGTTTAGGGTTCATGCACGCTTTGGCGACGTCCCCTTCCATCCAATTGTATTCTTTCCGTGTCCATCATCATATTATTGTTTCAAATGAGATTTCAAATGAGACACCTTACATGTCTTGTAAATGAATATCGCCATACATAACAAATTTGAAAACACAACCAACACTAACGCACAAAAAACACGCATGAGATCGAATGAGATGAACATATTCTCTAGCCATAATCTACATCCAAAGTTTAGTCCCTAAAATGTTATTTTTAAATACACTCCAAAATGTCAAATTTTCAAAACTTTTGTACTAATTTTTTGGCTTACCTACTAGATGAAAATGCACCTTAAAAACCCTAATCCGAAGTTGGAATTCCAAAAAAATGAATATTTTGGAAGTTATTAACTCGCTGTTAAGTTAATTCTGCCAAAAAAACAGTTTCATCCACTGTGGATGGAATTCTATGCGGCGGAAGAAAAATCTCGCAGCGGATGAAAAATAGCGCAACGAATTAAAAATAGGCTACGGATGAAAAAAAAATGCGGATGAAAAATCAGAATGCGGATGAAAATCAGACTGTGGTTTAAATGTTTGCAGCGGATGAAAACATTCGCAGCGGATGAAAATTAGACTGCGGATGAAATCTTGAAAACTAATTATAATATTAAACTATATTACAATGGTTGGACTAATGCGTTGCAAAGCAAGCGCCAACCACTAGTTTGCATCTATAGAAGTTTACTAGTGGTTTGCGCTTGTTTTGCAACGCATTATAACAACCACTTTAATGAATTTTCAATATTATTTAATATTAAGAAAAAGTCTCATTTCAAAATTATTTTTAAAAAATTGGAAGACTAGAGAAGGAGCGGGTTACAAACATTAAGTGTTTCTTAATAGTGTTCCTGATGATTCTTAACACTTAGCAATAGTCATTCGTAGACGATTTTTCTTCTAGAGATTGTTTTTCGTCCAGAGACTGTTTTTTCAACCACGGACTGCTTTTCCATCCTCTGACTATTTTCATCCAGAGTGGATGAAATTTTAATTTCGCCAGATTATATTAATAGTGGATATCGGCTCTCTAAGTAGGGTTTTGATTTAGTAGAAAAATAAATTGTGTAGAAGGTTTTCCAAAAACCACATTCTTGTGAGTGTTTATAAAGCATTTTAAGGAAGTTCAATGCCTAACTCCGTAGGTAGATTGCTACGACATATTTACTCGGACATCTAGAACCATAACAATTTTAAGCAATGAAGTATATGCAATCATTAATACAAACATGCATACATTAAAATGTACAGGCATTCAAATATGAATAGCAAAAATGCTTATAGGAAGATTTTGTTGTATTCATTGGTATTGTATAATGTATTTGGTATACCATTTCGTGTACTCTATAGAGTAATTTCCACACACTAAAATATCCTTAGAGCAGAACTTATGGCCATACACAAGACATGAGAAATCATCACAACACAATACAACAACAAACCCGCACACATATTCATTGACTGTATCAATGCACTTTATCTACTAAACATCCAAATAACAAACCCTATCCTCTACAATAGCCATCTCGACCAAACTATTTTAATGTCGTTGGTCCACATGTTACAAAACTAAACACATATAACAACCCTTCACAAAGTTCTGCTCAAGCAAATATCGATGGAAACGAACAAGCAAATAAACTTGGAAAAGAGGTCCGCAAAAAAATGCATGAAAATGCCAAAGACTCGTACGAACATCCACATGCTACCCCATACTACTTCCAAAAAGAAGATTGGCCTCCTAAAGAGGATACCCCCGTTAAGGTTCCGGTTTTATTCTTGAACAAATATCCCAAGAAACAAGACCTCTATAACAACCTTGACACAATCAAAGAAAACTTCCCTAATATAGAATAATGGGTTGGCAACAACAAAATAGACTATGAACTCTCTACGAATTCTTGGAAAAGCCCCATCATCCCAAACTCACAAATTACATGCGTCACCAAATTCCATAATAGTCGATATGTGGGAAACGCCCAAAAACAACTCTTATTTGGAATAGAAAAATTCCCATATGTAACATATTTACTCAGACCTCGACAAATCACTCCATGTTCTACTGAAAATGCCAAAACCATCACATACACTCCTTAATTGTCACAAGACATAACAAAGCAGTATGGGAAATTCGCTAACTATTTACCTCCCACAAAAAATCACGATGATTTATCCTCATGAATGCCGGCACCTTTAATAACAAGTTACAACCCACAAGGAAATACGGTCCCCCCTTGGCTACTCCCGAGTCCCATGTACATGCGCAACTTAGCGTTGTCTTTGTAACGCTAGACTCAAAGCCGACCTACTTTGCATTCGGGGCCTACCATACAACGACCCTGCATCGACCACATTAACCAAGAGTATACCATTCAATTCATCGAATTCACATATTGTAATGATAGATTCTCCCCGGAAACAATTGAAAACAAAATAAATGAATACCAACCCAGCAACCCCTTATTAATGACATCGTTGCCCTCGGATGGAAAATGGACCCGCTTATTGTAATCACTGCCCACGCTCGTGCCACCACCTTTATCCCATCTATAAATATCCTTTTCAGATACCTTTAAAATCTCCATCGAAACAATTTCACACACTTTCAATATTATTAACACAGTTGCCATTCAAATGTCTATTCTACTACACCAACGCAAAATTGAAAAGAAACCAAGCCCTCCCGGACACGGTGTCTGGTGGGCATGGTCTTAGTGATGGAACGAACAGATTCTTTATTCACGCCGGCCCCTTTGTGGACCGGCGTTTCTCTTCTTGCTTTAACTTCTGGGTGAGAAATACTCAAGGAACTTTAGAGGTACAGGTTGTAAAAACAATTTGTTTAACATGTAATGATATGAAATACTCTTTAACTTTTATGAGGTGAATGAAAAGTTGGAATGTATAAAAATTTCTCATTCCACACATCCACTTATACTAAAAACTTATCAATAAAATTCATTTGGAAACACGTAGCATGCATTGTACATTCATCATCCACATTAACATGGCCGCAGCGTAGAAATATTTAATAAACATCAATTTGAAGATCTTAAAGAATGACCTTCTAAATTTACAAAATAGTCAACATTGTTCTCGCATGAAGACATTATCCACATGGATTACATTACACAAAGACCATGTATGATTAATCGGAATCTGAGTCAGTATCACGTCTTTGACTTGGCCCAGCGCCACTTAAGTACAGCCCGCTTGAATAAACATCATACAAGTTTTTCTATTGTCTGCTCATGTAGCGAGATTCATCTTCGAGCCTGCGGATGTACTCGTTCTGGCTTTGTATTGTGGCTTCATGCATTTGTCTTTCAAACTCGGCATCTTCGTTCTGACGAGGTGGAAACGTTGATGGAGGTGTGTTGTCTCTCCCATCTAATCTCCGGCCGTATCCATCGTAAGGATGGCCATATCCGTCGTAATAGACATGTCCAGGGTTTGGAATGTTGTGTTCTTCCTCTTTTCCGGGGGAATTACGACCAGACTCGTACGTATCCGTTGGATGCGTTCGCGTATAGCCCTGAGGGGTGTTGGTCCCTGTACCACATTGGCCGCCATCCAAATAACGGCCATATCCATCGTAAGAACCGCCATATCCGTCGTAATAGACAGGTGCAGAGTTTGGGGTATAGTGTTCTTCCTCTTTTCCAGGGGAATTGCGACCAGACTCGTACGTACCCCTTGGATGCGTTGGCGTATAGCTCTGAGGGGTGTTGGTCCCTGTACCACATTGGCTGCCTTCATAGTAATGGCTGCTACTCCCCCCACCAAATGATACAGGCGCGGAATTACGACCAGACTCATACGTACCCCTTGGATGAGTTGGAATCTCGCTTTGAGGGGTGTTGGTCCATGTACCACATTGGCCGCCTTCGTAGTAATGGCTGCCACTCCCCCCACCAAATGTCACAGGCGCGGAACCCATATCATTGCCACGGTTGTAGTCGTTGTAGTTATGTCCCCCGTACCCTTCTGGAGGTGTCCGCCGTTGTTGGTGGGCATCGGAATCGTTCCTGGATCTTCGGTTTGACCAACGTGGCCAACAATCACTCGGTTGATTCCAGGTGGTTGGTATAAAATGGGCAGTTCGATCCATCAGGCTGACATTGCAGCCCGCCACGGTGCGCTAGTCCACATCCTTGTGTAGGACGATTTCCGCCCAAACCATCGCCATGTTCGAATACAACATGATCTCCGGCCTCGAGTTGCGCACACCCACCGTTGTAGTAACCTCATGATATCGATGGCGGAAATGGTCGCTCAGACAATTGCTCGCTAGACCTTCGCGCCGCGGCCCGATATCCTCGCTTGTGCCCTGGGCCACAACTTCATGAGGTGCTTCATCTTCACGTACCTCTTGCACATGGTGCAAGTCCACAGCCTCTCTTCCTCATCCTGCCATCCGTACTCCGCAACAACATCTGGATCGTCCGTTGCGTCCCAATCCATCTCGGGGGCTTTCTCCTTTGGAGCAACGGGCTGGTTGGACCTTGGCATCTTCCCTAACTAGAACAAACAATTAAATGAATGAATGGGAATTAACCCCTAAAGTTCCTTGACAATTTCCCTCAAAAACTATAAGTGATACTAACTTTCAAATCACAAATCCAAAAAATAAAATAAAAATATGTCCATGAAGCTCTTATCAAAGGCAATCTAGAATAAAAATTTCAGAGAAAATTGATTTGTTTTCGAATTTTAGGAACCTGCCCAAAAATCAAGGAATCCCCCCGAAGGAGACTTTGGACGTTTACGAGTTAAATGAATTATGAAATAATGAGCCACTCGAGGGGGCGCAAGCGATTCGGCAGAATATGCCAAAGCGACCAGCTCGCCCACTAGAGTGTGGGAGAAAGGTCGGCCGTCCGCCTTTTATGCCAACCGCAAGTGGCGGACGGCCTCGGCGGACGGTCGGCGAATCGTCCGAGCCGTCCGATGGCGGACGGCCTCGGGCGTATCGCCCGATCGGATGGACACGATGCCGCCACGGACGGTCGTAGCCGTCGGATCGGACGGCCACGGCCGTCACATTGGTCTCGGCGGTCCGATCGGATCCGTCTGCAGAGTCCGTCCTCGGCCGTCCGCGGCCGACCCCGATCGGTCGGCCTCTCCTCTTCGGTCCTCCACTTACGCTCCCTCCCCTCTCAATTCCCTTCCCTGGTCCTCCACTTCATTTTCTGGGACGATTGACTTTGCACGTGCACTCCAGATCTGGAGATCCTGTTACGTGCATTAATGGTCGGAAGAATGTCGAGAAGATTTTGTGCGCATTCACGAGGATATTCCATTGTGCGCGTGGAAGCACAATTTTATATAGTTTCTTAATAATGGTTCGACTTAAAATATCTTACATAACATGTAAGAGATGCTCGTTTCCTTTTTTAATGTTTGACTCACCAGGAGGAAATTGGAATGGCCCACGGGCACAATGTTCCAAGGGCCAAGGGTACATTGCCCACGGCATAGGCATAACTTTGTATGGGAGGATTTTTGGCCTCCACATGACTAAATATCCTTTGCGGCGAGTTTTTAATTTTGGGCAGGTTTCTAGATTGCGAATATGAAGAAACAACTTTCGAAATTTTTATGTTACTTTGTCCCTGGGAAGAGCTATTTGAATGTATTAATTAAATTTTTTTGTAGATTTGTGGTTTCAAATTTAGTACCACCCATAGTCAAAAAAGGGGAGCACGGGCATCTAAAATCCTTTTATAGAATTGTCTATTGACATTCACTCATTGAGGTTTTTCATACTCATCTGAAATATTTCTTTCTTTAAATGTTTCCCAAAAAAATGATGGTCTTCATTGTAAATTCTCATTTTATTCGAAGTAAAATAATTTCACCATTTTTTGTGCAATGTGCAACAAAACTTCTTCTTTTCCTCAATAAAACTTACAATTTTTTTTTTTTTTTTTCACTTCTTCTTTTGTTCTCCTAAAAGATGTGATGTGCACCCTTTAATTGACCAATTGGGATATGGATAAGCATTCTAAAAGATATTTAGTTCACAAGTGATTGTAACGTGAATTGGCCATTCTTGAACCTCCACTTGTTGTTGAATTTTCTCGAAGATGCTACACCCCTCTTTTACCTCTAGAAATTGGTGTATTGGATATGAACATGATGCCTAACTTTTAAGACAATGGTAAAAGATTTGGAACTTCTGTACTTCAAACATTACATAGACACTATAATCTATCGATTCGTGCGATAGTTTGCAACTAATACAGTATGGCATGTTCATATATTTGGTTCCTATCGACCGCATGGATAGTTAAATCATGGGGTTTACAATCCAAACAACAACTTATTCTCTTCCCTGCGTTGATCCATATTCATGAGACACTGAGACTTTGACAACACTTCGAATCATATTTAAGTTATATGCAAGGTCTAAATATTTTACCCTTGTTTGAAACTCTAAAGGAACATGGCCAATTTAGCTAAAAAATTAGTCCAAAACCGTCACATCGAAAAAGAGGCATAGCAATCACATTTTTCAAGTGATCTTTAGAATTTAAATTGTAAGATCCTAAAGTAGACTTCTATATGAACACACCATGCTCTTGTGGTTGCAATCCACCGCATGGATTGATAGATTATACTGTGTAAAGTAAAAAAAAATGTTCATTTTCTTCCATCGTTGACTGGTATGCTAGACTTTGACTTTTCTTTCCCTAAACCCTGATCCAATCCAAAAGTTCATAATTTTATATTGTTCTGTGAAGCTTGATGTTAATTCCATATACACCAATTTATAGAGGTAAGAAACGGGAGTAGCATATTCAAACAAATTTGTGCAAGGAGTGGAGGTTCAAACATGGCCAATGCACATTTCACTTTTTTGTGCACCCGGCATCTTTTAGAATGTTTATCCAAACAATGAATGAGAAGGTTTATAACACATCTTGTACAAGAGAAAACAAGATGTTTCAAATTTAATAAGGTGTACATTTATAATTGTCCCTCTCTCTCTGTGGTTCTCTTCTCCTTCTAGTTTACTTGACAATTTAATTTTTATTTGGTTGTCCCTCTCTTCCTTTTGTATTATTTCTTTCTACTTCTCTCTAATTTCCTACACTTCTCTTCTACATCTTCCGTCTAACATTTTCTTGTCTTTGTATTTCCATTCTAATCTCCAACATGAACAAAACATAATATCCAATGTGGTCATATTAGTAATTGTGTAAGCATGACATAGCATAACATTACACCAAATTCCATAAATGTATTACTTAAATAATTTATTAAATGCCATGAATTTATACAAAAACCTAAAGGATGCAGATTGTGCACTGCCGGAATTGGCATGACAAATCATTTGTTGGATCCTACAACCCAAATCAATTAAATATTCAAGGGTGCCTACGCTGTCCCACCACATTTTAATCGTCTTCACTGAACCACCATGGTTGGCACTATTTGTATGTATTTATGTATCCTGAGTAAAAAATGTTGATCAAAATCTATAGTTCAAACCCCGCCATGGTTGAGAGATTCTTCGGTTGATGTATATAAAAATTGCTACAACCCGAAAATCTTCCATCCAAAGCACGGTACGAATTATAGTTTTTAACATTGGAAATTTAATTTTTTTGTCGGAGAAATAGTCAAGGTAATATAGCATCATTTATACATAAAAACTGAACGACCCTAAACGCCTTCACAGAAACTACAAATTCAATTGGTCCACTATTGAAATTCTTTGTAGTCTCCGGTTCGAATCCTCGAACGATAAAGGTCCGCAATTGCAAGATGAGTTTGAATTGTTGTTTTGTAGATTTTCATAGTCACCCATGTTTGAAATGGATCCATTTTTTAAAACAAGTTTATTACAAACTTATCAATGTTTCAATCCAAAAATTTCAACAATTTCCACGTGGCATTCACATGGCAAATAATTGCTGTAATGTAGCATATTTCTTACATATAACTTAAAAACTAGCCCCTTCATATATACTAAACCCTTAACCCTAAACCTAAGGGTGCTCTTTACCATCTCAGATTTCGAATCTAGTTTTACTCTTTCAAACATATTTTCAATCCAAATACAATTTAACATTAACCCCTAAACGTTCTTGGGGGGTCGAAACGCTGAAATATAGTAAAAAATTCCTCAAAATTAAATTCCATGTAGAGCTCAATGGAAGGAAAATATTCAAAAAGAAACCGTAAGATCCTCTTCAAACATAGCCAAATAATAAGTGAGCCAATTCTTGTGTACTTTGGACATGATTTGGGTCTCCATCTACTCCAAAAAGTGCTACGTTTGGGGGCTGAAATTAGTCGGGCAGACCCTAACAGCTGTTGTTGAGACCCCATCAGCTATTGTTAGGGGCCCCAACGACTGTTGCTGGGGCCCTAGCAGCTATTGCTGGAGACCCCAACAGCTATTGCTGGGGGCCTCAGCCACTGTTGTTGGGGCCTCTTTAGCTATTGTTGGGGGCCCTAATTTTGTTGTTGCAGTCCCAATTAGTGCGGATGGGGCATAGTATGGAATTCAATATGCAACCCGGTTTAGAAGAACTGATTCAAATTTCAATTGTTGGATGTTTTTCATTTGTAAAATCATAACGTTTAAAGTTGAATCAAAACTTCTTTTTCCCTTTGACCAAGAGGCAATGTCTAGATGGTGCGTAGGAGGACTTCATCATTGTTGCCCCTAAATTTTTTCTCATAATTTTTTCTATGTAGGAGACTAAGTTAACAATGAAATTTTGTGAGTACACTACTCTTCTAGATATGGCTCATACGTTTTCAACTATCACTCCGAGTCTGCTACGAGCCGCTGATGGCTTCGACACGTTGGCTTCCTCTATAACGCCAATGTTAAAAGAGAGGATCGCGCTAACTCAGAAAGTGACGGATATGGAGGAGGAGGCCTATAAAAATGAAACCCTCACTAGACACCTTAAATGGGAATTGGAAGATAACAAGCGGCAGCTAGAGGCCAGTAGGAGACTCGTTACAAGGATATCAGAGAAGATGAATGCGCAGGTTCGTGAGGTGCCTGTGGTAGTCATTGAGGATAGTGCCAGAACTTCTGACGACCTTTCTCTTTTCAAGTTTGGAGGGAACGATGTAGAGAATGCCACATCGGTGAAATCTAATAGACCGGCTGAGCCATGTTCTGTTCAATTGGCAGTACCAGCTGGGAATAGCCAAGTACGGCCAAGAGCGCCTGGAAAAGAGAAGGCGATAGTGGAAGGTGAGGGGGAGATGGAATCGATGTCACAGAATTTGGAGGTGGCAAATAAGGAGAGGGACGAGGCACGACCGGAACTAGAGACACTGCGGAGGACATTGAGATCGGTAGACGACACACCATGGAACGAGAACACAATGCCTTGGTTGGGTTGGGTTCATCGCGTTCAGGACAGGGAGACCATGGTCTCGAAAGCACAACATGATCTCAAGAAATTTGCCGCCGAATCACAAGAATCATGTGAATTCGTGGATACCTCATTAGAGAGATTGAAGAAATTCGTTGGACAATGTGGACATGAGTCCACGAAGGTTACTCTTTAGGGTGATGTACCGGAGATGATGGATCGCACAAACTATCATCGGAAAGGAAAGAGCCATGGTATTGACTCGGCTTTAGAAGTGGAGGAAGGATGGGTGTCCTACAATACCTTCTCATCACATTTTGTAGAATCGGAGCGAAGAGTAATCCATACTTGCGACCCTGTCCCGGCATTCCTCAATGACAAATGCAGCTTGTGCCAAGATCATTTCGGTCCGGAGGGAGCGTATACGTTGGGCCAATGTGGCCATAACTTTCATATTACTTGCATTTCCGCAGGTTCTATGATTCAATCGGCGTGTCCTATGTGTGCTCTCCAATTAGCACAAGATTCTACGAAGTGATGGGGATAAGAGATGTTATGCCACCGGGGCACGAGTTCAACCGATGGAATCTCCCCTTGGATCAACTTCCGAAGATGTTCTTGAACTATCGTGAGCGGAGAAAACCACTTATGTGGAATAGTGAGTTTTCTTGTAACCAACTATACGAAGAGTATGGAATGGAAATTGATCCATTATTTTGGATGACACAAGACTATGAGGTGGAGATACGGGCACGAGAGATTGAAGATGGCGAGCAACAAGAGTTGTTTTGCCGTAACTTTTGGGGCATTGGAGCACTGCGCACAAGCGTTTCTTCCGATTTCTTCCAAGAAGAGCTGAGAAAGGAGAAGATGGTGTATGGCATGAGGTAAACGATAGCATTGAGTTGAGAGATGAGTACAAGAAGTACAATTATACTTTGGTGGGAAGAGCCTTAGTCCTTGCAAAGTTGGAAGAGGCCGCAAAGCTACGGAGTTCAACAGAAGAGGATTCTTTTAAAGACGTAGACTGTTTTTATTGGGATGCGGTGCAAGCATTTGATCGGAGGATTGGGGACATCATTGGCTATTGGCGGAACGTGCTACAGAAACCGGAAGGGAAATGATTGGTGTCATTCCCAGAGAATGACGCTTTTGTGAACAAGGTGGTGGAACGAATAAAGAAGGCCATGGAAATCTTTGCGGCGAAGAAGGTGGATTCTAGTGGGAAGCGGAAGAAGGATGATGGCAATGACAACGACGATAGTTGGTTGTCGGAGATGTATAGGGAAATTGTAGCTGTGGATCGAGAGTACGAAGAGGGGGGAAGGATTGCTAGGCGAAGCCAGAGACCGCGGACTCGTAGTAGCACTCGAACGGATCATATCGACGAGTCTTCTTCTTCAAGGCAATAGAATGTGGTAGATGAATGTAAAGCTTAGCGTAGTTATTGTTTAAGGAATGGTGTGGCAAGAAGTCGAAAGCATGCCGTGGTGGGGCATACTTTTTGAAATAAAGGTTTACAATTTGTAATATATTTTGTCAACTTGTTAATTCTTTAATTGTATGTGGGTGTTAGAAATATTGTGGTGCATCAGGTGAATGCGAAGCAGTGAAATGAATAGAAGTTTGCAAACTCGAATTACATTCTGCATACAATAAGAATGTCATGTTTAAGTCATTTCGTATGGGATGGCTAAATCCATACACAAAACACAAGACAATAGAATAGCAAAAGAGATGGATGTAAAACTTGTGCATATATGAAAAAACTTTATTGATATTCGGAATAAATCCAATAATCAATTGAGACAATCGAAGCTTTTAATGCATACGCAAAACGACTATAAAATACCCTAAACTTGAACTACACTATTTACATACAAAATAAGTGCGGTGAACGCATACTACGTAAATGGGCCAAATTTTCCTACTCATTCACGTCGGTAGGAAGTTCGTAATCGCTGTCATCTTTGATTTCAGCTCCACTAGATCCCAAAGGATCGTCTTCATTATCCGTAGCGGGTTCTTGTTTGATTCTCCGTTTGATCGACAATGTTATAATGGTTTTGAATCTCTTACAAGTTCCAATGACATCAATGGGATTACTAGGTCGCGTGCGAAGAAATGGATGCATGGAAGCTTTACGTTTCTTTGTGTCGTTTGTAGGCCGCCTAGGTTGTAATCCAAAACCTCTCTGAACCTCGGGGTGATGTATGAAGAGCTTAGATAGAGGTACATCGCCATCATTAGGTAGGCCATCGGATTGGCGTTGCGCCGTTCGGGGTCGCACATGTTTTGAAAGGGACACCAAACCGTGGGAGGATTTCAAATTGGTTGTAGTGACTGTTGCAAGAGGGATTGCAAATAGAGACCGTGACGCGCAACCTTACAAGGACGGTTGATCCTTAGAGGAGGATGCCTTCTTCTCCGTAGTGAATGGGACTCCGTGTACCGCCGTAGGTAGCGCCCTCCATAGTTTTCTCCCCGAGAACAACCGTGTCATCTAGGAATGGCTCTTTCGTTGTTTGCTCGCGGTTCTCCGCAAGTGCGAGACCGTGGACGCCTTCCTCAACACTCTTCACTGAGGGCCCTTGCGTTTTTTGCCCGTGTAGTGCCGTTGCACATGAGGATGATAAATCTTCTCCTCCCTTGTCCTTTGTATCTTCCGGAAGCGGAGTCGGTCCACAATGAAGGATATTATTGCTATTGACCATGCCGTCTCCATTCAAGTACCGCGCTATAGGCAACAAGTCATCTTCTTTCTCTGCAAGAACGTTGTCATCGACAAAATCATACTCGGTGATTGGAGCATCGTGAGTATGATCCATACGTTGAAAAGGGCTAATGTCGATGTCATCGTCTGGATGCTCTACATCGTAATTGGCAAGGGCACCGGTGCTTGAATCGTCAAAGTAGTCCGGGTCATCCGACTTACGTGGTTGTGGATCCTCTAAATCCAAGTTCTCCGCATACCACCTCTTCTCATCCGTCAACTTTCTATTTGCAAGCAACTTCGAGTTCGTATACACAAAGACCAAGTCATCAGCCCTTCCCGGTAATAACCGATTCCGTTTCTTGTCATAGACGAAAGAGTAGCTACTCCAATTGCGTTCGCAAGAAGAAGATGACACTGTCTGCACTAGTATTCTCTTTGCAATTGGTGCAAGGAGCTTTCCACAAGCACCTTCAAAATCCCACCAAGCATACGGAGAACATTTTTGGTCCTTAGGATCCAACATGTCATGGAATGGTACATCCTCGTTTCGAAATGCAAGGAACTCGTTCACCACGTCCGGGTAAAGCTTAGGATCACATAGCTTTTGTAGTAGTCTTTTGCATGCCGTGATGACATCCGGATCATTGGCCAACTCTTCGTCATGGAGTAAATAAGGATTGAGAAGTGCACCGGCGGAATGTAAATCCGTGGTCATCATCTGTTTCCGTGCGTAGAACTCGTCCTCAGCAATGAACGCTAAATCGCTATCGAGACAGAATGGTTCATTACGCAACGCTAGGACATGCTTCTCGAGGTCACGAAGGATGTGCAAAACCTTGGGCATGCAAGATTCATTGGCATCGAATTCCCGAAGCGCATACACTACAGGGGCTACCATCTCCAGGAAGTTCGTGTACCGCTGTCCTGATGGAAATTCTTCCATCACGTAGATATTATTACCAGTGTGGATATGTCTTGATTACAGCTAGCGGTTAGATGAGGTAAAAAGGTTTGTCGTGGTGAGAACCACGGTTTGAGGATTTGGGCAAGTGTTAGCATGTAGGTGCTGCACCATTCTTGTCACTGTTCAGGGGGGTAGGTAGCGGGTTGACTGGTATTTTTCCTGCCTCACTAGCGAGTCAAGCCGTGGGCCGCCCAACCACTCGACGGACTCGATCGGGTTCGAACCCGGATCGGCGGCGGCCACTGACCACGACATTTCTAGCCAACCAAGTCCACGACTTGACGATCAGGTTGTGCGAATCAACACCTTTATACGTCCGTACCATCAGCTATCTTACGATAAGTTTTTTTTTTATTTAGTTATTTTTTTATTTTACTTATCTTGTTGGTTGGAAGGTCTAGGTTTTTAGTCTTCCCATAAATAAATGACTAGGGGATTTTATGTGGTTGAAAGTGGAAAGGATAAGAAAGTAATGAAGTACCTTGTGGGGTACTTTGGATAAGGTGACATGGGCTGGAGTGCCCACGTCCACTTGAGGTGGAAAAGATTACGGGGAAGATTCCTTAGTGAGTGTGTGTGTGTGTGCGGGTGAGAGAGCAAGGGTTTGGAGCAGACCTTTGACTGTGTGTAACTCGTTGAGCTTGAATGATATGAAATTGAAAATTTGTGATCTTGTTTTTTGTTTTAAGAGCTTTCCATACTCGTTTTAAATTTTGAATTCGAAGTTGTAGAGAAAAAGTTATTGAGGTTTTAATTCTTTGAAAACCCGAGGCCATCCATTGAGGGGCAGAGGTTTCAAGGAGCCACAACTTTTTCTGTAGTTCTCAATTTGATTTGAGATTTTGAGGGACTGTGCATCACTATCTTAGCTTTCTAGAAAGCTATTACAATTGAGATTTGGAGTTGTGAGCAAGAAGTTATAAAGATCTGAATGAATAGGGGTAGGCAGAACTTTGATTGTCCATAACTTTTGGATAGTAGTTTAGAATTGTTTGAGAATTGAAAGGTGCGTGAACCATGGTCAAAGCTCTTCAAAAAATTACTACAATTGAGATTTGGAGTTTTGAAGAAGAAGTTATGAGTGATTGAATATCTGGAGGGGCAGAACTTTGAACTCGTATAACTTTCGGAAAATAGTTTAGATTGACTTGAAATTTGGAGGAGTGTTAGTTGTCTAAATTAACTTTCTAGAGAGCTATTACACTTAGTATTTGAAGTTTTGAGTCATCTGTGTCACTTGTTTGAAGGTTACAGCCTTGGTGAAACTTTTCCATTGTGTTTTTGAACACTTCTTTTGGGTTTCTTAGTGTTTTTGAACACTTGAAGACTTTGGAGTTGAAGGATGGAAGAATTGAAGACTTGAGGCTTGAAGAGAAGAGAAGATGGAGACAAGTGTGTTGTGGCTTGTGGTCCAATTTCTTTTTTTGTAATTCCAAGCCAGCTTTGGAGGCTAGTTGTATTTCAATTATGTTCTTATAAACTCTGTTGCGGCGAAGTGGGGTTAATTGCCCACACGGTCGTGTTTATGTCGTTCCCACCGGTGAGGCACGTTTGCTGGTCACCGTGGGTTTGAATTTTAAGAGCCAATCTTTCGGACGGTTTCAGCTTGTGGTCTAGCCGTCCCGTTTTACCCGTCCGAGGCCGTGGTTTCTTATCACCCACCTTTACCCTTAACCCTTTAGAGCCACCACAGGATAGGCCAACGGGGAGGAGTTTGAAGATTGAAGAATGAAGACTAAAGACCGAAGACCACAAGATTTGACAGAACTCCGTAGCAGACTATACGAAGTCGCAGCCAGATACCTCGCGTATTCTCAAAGCGCACTCCTCTCTACACGACACCGCTCCCAGAAACGCTCATCTAGAACCATTCTTTTTATTGCTCGAGAGATGACTACTTTATCTCTAGCCGAGAGTGACTTCTTAGAGGCATATGCCCACCATTCAGGATCAACGACGGTTTGCTCCAATGATTCTTTGACCTTCAGCAGGCGATCTATCGTTATGAAATTACATTCAACTCTTGTTTGTCCGGGGAGCAATAGGCTGAACTTCGCCTTGTGTTTACGAAACACGGCGAGGGGCATTTGTCGATTCTTGACAAACTTAACTAAGAACTTGGCCTTCTCGAGAGTTTCTTTTACCCATGTAGCCCTCCCCCTGTCCTCCAACAATAAGTCCATGGCATGCGCGGCTCATCCTTGAATGTATATGTGTGGATATTTCTCGACGACCAATGCTGAGGCATTGAGCATGACTGGAGCATTGTCGGTACACACCTGAACAATGTTGTGGGGGCCAACTTGTTCAATGAACTTGAACATGATGGATGCCATGTACACAGCGTTCTTTTCTTTGCCCATAGTATCTACAGCTACCAAGAAGAGCTCTCCAGCGGGAGACACGAGCATTGCATTGCACAAAGGGCGATTAGTCACAGATGTCCACCCATCTATGGCTAGAGTTCTTGCAAACTTCCGAACACTCTCGAACAGTCTTTTATTGAGTTGTGCTTCCAAATCAGCCTTCGCTTGTCTCAACAACCTTGTCCGAATGTCATGGTAAGAGGGTGGAACATATGGTTTTTTGAAAGAAGCAGTCATCATCACGGCTTCCTTGAATGCAGCATTCCGTGCTATAGCAAACGGCACGTTTGCTTCGTAGAAAAACTTCGCCCACACTTTGTCTAGCTCCCGCCGTTCCACTTCTTGAAAGCCATCTTCGAGCACGGATTGCCTCACCAATCTGGGGAACGTGGCACCTACACTCCCTTGCTCGGTGAAGTCATGGAAGGTGGGGGTCGGTTCAACCATGGTTGATAGTAAAATCACGGGGGGGGGGGGCTTGAGTGGATCCTACATAAGAATCTTCACCAGTGGACTTAGACGTGCTATATCCTGAGGCAGGCGCAGATTTCTATGGTGGGTTGGGGCAATATTTGGAGAAAAGTTCTCCATTGTGTTTTGGGTAGTGGCCACGACAATTTTTAAACAAAGTCTGTACGCGGGGTGTCAATTTGGTGCAGAGGCCAATACCGCTATTGCGCTTGCCAGAGAGTTCTTTGTATCCGAGATGACTTAGCTGTCGTTCTAGCCTTCTTGCAAAAATGCGGTGACAAAGATTACATTGGACAGAGTCGGTCTTCCTGCCTTGTACTTCAGTGATTTTGATATACCAAGGAGACCAAGGTTTGGTGGCCATTCTGATGGGTGTAGTATTGAGAAATGAACAAACGTGATAGGTAGTATGTGGAAGAAATATCACGAGTTTCGAAAGAAACTCTGATATTCAAGACTTCCGAACTCAATGATTACCAAGCAATAGATACATAATGCAGCTCAAAGCTCTT